>CM062618.1:11155210-11335210 GCA_025617555.3 Puccinia polysora
TAGGAACCATGTCTATCACAGACTCAATCCACATATTTATAAACTTTGAGTTGAAAACTGTTAAAGCATAACCTTGCTTCATTTCCCATGTTTTAAAATAGTTTTGTGCCTCTTCCCAAGTAGTAAAAGCTCTTATAGGAGGTGGGTCAAGTGGATCTGGCACCAATTCAATGGTTATATTGATGGCATGCACTCCATCAGTTTCAATCAAATTAAATTAGTCAAAGACCAGAGTATCATAAAAATGTTACTCACCACCCAAGGTCATGTCAATTTGTGAAACATTTTTTTCCTCAATTTTCACCCTAGGTGAGGATGAAATGGGGGCTTCCAATGATTCATTACCCAAATCCTTCTTTTTGGCAGCTTTTTTCATGGCACTATCAATTTATTCCTTCAAAACATCCATGTCACAAAAAGGAAGCTTTCCAAAGTTCCCATAATGCAAAAAAAATGCAATGTTACTTCAGCATTCAATCCAACTTTCAATTGAACAACTAAAAATTGTGCTCACTTTTGAGTTTGGAAAGATCAAGTTTAGTGGGACATTTGTTTGAAGTTTCACTTTAGTTTCACTTTATTTTCAATGATTTGGTTTGCAGTTTCACTTTATTTCACTTTAGTTTCACTTTAGTTTCACTTTGGGATTGCTAGATGTGGTCCAACAGTCCCACATAGTATGCATTGATCAAAAATTTGGGTTGATTGAACTCAAATGTGCTCCGGGGGGTCCCAAACATTCTGGCACAACCCCTGGGGGGCTGCATACCCCCAAACATGCTTAAAGTTGGCTGTTCACGGGGGTAAACAACCCAGAATTGCTGCTTACGGGGGGTATTCCCCTCCAGAGTTGCGCGCATTTGAAACAACACTTTGGATGCATGTAGATGCATGTATGGGCGCCCAAGTGAGCTTTGGAAGTGTGTAGATGCGTGTATGGGCTCTCACGTGTGCTTTTTACGCGTCTATGGGCCCTCCCGCATTGATTGGGCTTTTTAGGGCCTGACACAACTCCCAAATGACTGGGAGTCCTGAATTTATAATCACCCAAATAAAATAATTTGATACTATTTAAGATGTTTCTTTTTCTGTTTTTCCATACGCACTCAAGTACCACTCAACTTTATCAAAATCCCTTTTACTTAATTATTAAAGCTCCATCCACACTTGCTTACCCTCATTCTATTAAATAAAACTTCTTTCACTCAGGATTAGCATATAATTGCTACCAGATAATTTTGATACATCTGGATTCATCCTCAAAAAATTCAAATGAGACCTTTTGGATTAATTTGGGACAAATAAAACTTATATACCACAAATTGGTTCGATACAGTGCTTTCCTCTCCCAGTCTTAATTCATTAGGATTTAGTAGGTTTTTTTTTTGGAAATTTGTAAATTTCACCAAATTTTTGATTCTAAGAGTTATTGTGGTGATTCCAATAAGGCCAAAGCTATGAAGACACAAGAAAAAAAAGTCAGAGATCAAATCTCACAAAACATCTGGTGACTTTTAGTAACTGAAAATTATGGGGAAGTTCTGTGGATTGACAGAATGGAAGCAGTTAGATGAAAGAATCACTTTCCCTAATCTCACAGAAGTTAGTTTTTTTTAGTTTTAATCTCATTTAATCTTTATTTTTATGAATATAAGTAGAAAGGTCCATCCCATCCCAAATCAACAGAGCTCAAAATTTTATCCACAATTTGCCTTAATGAGTTCAATAACTTGATGGTTATCCAGAATGAAACATGATCAAAAACCAAACAACTATCCACATTAGATTTTGAAAGTGAGGTTTAAAATCTTGGGCCCCAGTTTGAAAGTGAGGAGAAGTTATGAAACAGCCAAGGAAAATTGGAGATGGAAAGAGGTAAGGGAAAACCAAAAATAAAAAACCAAGCTTCATTTAAATTAATCCAAGTTGAAGACTCTTATTTACTATTTCTTTGTGCCATTCTTGGAAATGGTGGCTCTCCAATTTTTCTTATTGAGGAAAAGAAATTGTATCCATGATTTATTTCATGTTTGATTCTGGTTTAGAGGTGTGATAGTGCCAATATACCTGTTTTTTTTTTTTTTTTTGAAACCAAATTAAAAATTTGTGCTCATAATTCTTACAAAGGTCCAACTGATGTGCCTGTATGGACTTATTCCTTTCTAGGTTTGATTCACAGCTAAGCCTGGTGGCCTGCCCTATATCCAAAAAAAAAATGGCAATGTTAAATTTGCAACCCATCTGAGTTGCAAATGGCCATTTGTGACCCATCTGAGTTGCAAATGTTTATATTATATACATATATATATATATTTTAAAAACTTGTTTTTACTTTTTTTATCTATTATTTATTTCTTTGATTTTAATAAAAAAATAAAAAATAAAAACACAAATAAAATATAAATTAATCAATAAAATATAAATATAAATTAATATAAATATAAATATAAATATAAATATAAATATAAATATAAATATAAATATAAATATAAATATAAATATAAATATAAATATAAATATAAATATAAATATAAATATAAATATAAATATAAATATAAATATAAATATAAATATAAATATAAATATAAATATAAATATAAATATAAATATAAATATAAATATAAATATAAATATAAATACAAATATAAATATAAATATAAATATAAATATAAATATAAATATAAATATAAATATAAATATAAATATAAATATAAATATAAATATAAATATAAATATAAATATAAATATAAATATAAATATAAATATAAATATAAATATAAATATAAATATAAATATAAATATAAATATAAATATAAATATAAATATAAATATAAATATAAATATAAATATAAATATAAATATAAATATAAATATAAATATAAATATAAATATAAATATAAATATAAATATAAAATAAATATATATAAAAAAATAAAATGAAATAAGTAAGTAAAAAATAAATTAATTAATCAAATTAAAAATATAAATATAAAAAAAAAACAAAATTAAAATGAAATGAAATAAATAAATACATATTTTTAATTTAATTTAATTAATTTAATTTAATTAAAAATAAAGATAGAATATATATATATGAAATAAATACATTCCACAAATTTTTATTTTATTTTATTTTTGCCATTTGAAACCCAAAATGGGTTGCGTGGAACAGTTTGGGACCCAAAATGGGTTGAAAACTGCCATTCACAACCCAAAATGGGTCTCAAATGGCCATTCACAACCCACCCAAGTCACAAATGGCTGTTTGCAATTTAGGTGAGTTGTGAATGGCCGTTTGAAACCCATTTTGGGTTTCAAATTACGCCACCCAACCCCTTTTAGGTAGTTAACCGGGCTCACAAAGTTTCAAATTTAACATTTCCCAAAAAAATAATGACTCTGGGAGGAAAACTGGTTTTTAAAAAGAGATTGGTGAAAGGAGAGGCCTTGAGAGAGTTTAAATTTTTGAAAGTTGGTCCAAGAAGCTTGGAATATATTCATGGATTCATAAATTGGGTCCAGAATTTATTGGTAGTTTGATGGTAAGCATGTAGGACACTACCTGACTGACATCACAGTCATATTTGGTCTCATCAATCAAAAAGACACTTGGATGTATGTATGTACACCACAGGTTCAATTTGGGTGGTTGAGGATGGCAGAGTCAACAAAAAGGGTTTATTTTATGTCCTTTGCTTTGACCGCAAGCCATCTTGACAACAGGATTAGTTGATGGTTGATCAACCAATGCATCAAATAACCAGTGTCCTGTTGGTGAATTTTAATCAGGGTTGTTGCAATGTCTTCTTGCTCCTTCAGTTGATTCACCAGCGGGGCACACTGGGCAGATCCTTGTGACATCATTTTTTCTGAGGAACAGGTCTGTGGGTTATATAAAAGGTGTTTGATTTGTGCCCTTCAGTTGATTTTGGTATTCACTCATGTCTTTGATGTGAGTTTGAAAGATGAATCAAGAAGCTTGGCCAATTAATGGGTTGTCAATAAGAGGACCTGGAAACAGATGAAAACCAAGAGCCTTTCTAGGAACTGAAAGCATCAACTTCCTCATCAAGACTATGGTTTCAATCATCCCTCCCACTCCTTCCCTCAACCTCACTCACACTATCATCCTCAAGCTCAAGAGGGTCTCAGAACCAATAAATTGATCTACTACATTCACAGTGGTGCTTATTTCATCATGAGCTCATCCACCCATTTCCCTCTGACAATCTCCATTGTAAATTATACTAAGTGTTGTCTATTTGTTGTGTTTCTTCCACCTCAAATCCTGGATTCTTTAACTTGTTTGACTATGCAACCCTTCTTGTTGTGCTGAAAAAACTATCACAAAAATTGATTTCCCCTTAAAAAAAATAGCTATCAATTAAATTCTAGTGCCTGAGACCAAGTTTTCCTGGTCCCTTAATTAATTGAGTTTCATTTGGCTGGGCTCCAACATCCAATGATACCTTGACTGACTCAACTGAAGATTTCCTCCTTCATCACTCCTCCTGACTGGTTTATTTTAGATCACCATCTCCACCATCTTCCAATGCCCAATCTTTAACTGTTTGTCTTTTCTACTCATCATCCTCCACCCTCCAGTCTCAGAAACAACACACCCTCACAATTATCATCAGCCTCAACCACTTTGAAGCAATAAACCCTACCACCATCCACATCCACATCCATGGCCAGCTCCAGCTCACAACCATCTCCTCCTTCACCACCACCCCCTCTATCTCCTCAGCAAATCAAAATCCCTGCCCCCAAATCATCTCATCAAAAGCTCCTCAATCAAACTGTCTCAAGCTCTCATACCAGTCAAAATTTTAGGAAGAGTAGCTTCTCAATCAGTCCACCCATCAGCCCCAGTCTTATCATCAATCAAATACCACAATACAAATCCCAATTTGTATCCCAACCACCTTCTTCACCACCATAACCACCACCACCAGCAGCAGCAGCTTCATTGTACCCCCCCCTTATTCTATCATCACCACACCCTCCTCCTCATCACCCCTCCCTCAATTGCATTCTCATCCCAACCCAGTCAGTCTTCAAACAACTCAGTTTGAAAACAATATCCTCCCCAGACCTTGCTCAATACTTTCCTCCTCACTGTACTCCAACATCTGACTCCAACCCAGCTCATCATCCTATCCTCATCCTCCTCCTCCTACCCCTCCTCCTCCCCCTCCAAATCATCCAAATCATTCAATGAGTCATCCAATTCATCCTCCTCTGCCTCAACCTCATCCTCCTCATCCTCCTCATCCCCATCCCTCTTTACACTCCATCAACCCTACCATCTTACCCTACCATCCCCCCCATCTCAATCTCCTTACCTTCCTCATCATGAGTATTCTATAGTCACCCACCAAGCCACACCCACTCCAAAGTCATAGCACTAATGTTTTGATCAGTTCCCAATCAACTCATTCATGCAAGTATACTGCTTCAATTTTTCACCTCTCACTCCCATGGTCATATCTCATCCTTCTTCCATTGGGGGCCAAGGTAGTTAAGCAAAGATGTTAAAGCAATAACACAAGATCTTATCAAGACTCCATTGGAACTCAAGACAATGGTTTACAACAAAGGTGATGATGAGGGCCCAGAAAATTGATTTGAATCAATCTTGGAAACAGCTGGTCCAAAGCCATCTTGAAGAAAGATGAAGAATTGTTCAATGGTAAGAACATGGCCAAAGATCTTAAATTTGAGGTATTGATCATGCCATCTGAAGCAGAAATCCTTCAATTTGAAAAAACAATTGTTTTTTTGAAAAATCTTTTTAAATTCCTCTCAACTTGATTGTTAAAAAGTCACTGTAAATTTCTCCCCATCTAAAAAAGGGAAGATTGTTTAATAATATTCATTGAAGATTACATTATGAGCAATTAAAATTAAATTAAATCCAAATTATTTATTTGATCTGATGAACAATCAGAGAGGGCCCAACTGTACCAAGGGTGGAATCTGCCTTGAGCTGTCAGCAAACCCTCAACCACCCTTGATGATTTGGAACACCAACATTTTTTTTTTTTTTTGATGGGTACACTGCCACTAAGGGAGTGCTGTCAAACCAGTGTTGTGAAAGCTGGTGGCTCAGCAGCAAGTTTGACCCATGGTGTACATCCATCCATCCTTTCACCCTAATCATTTTCAAGAAAAAAAAGAAAAGAAAAAAAAAATGAAAAAAAAAAAATGAAAAAAAAAAAAATGAAAAAAAAAATGAAAAAAAAAAATGATACCCAGGTTATGGTGGTGCTTTGATTTATCAGACCCAGTTTTACCAAGCCTGACATGATCATCAAAAAGTTTTTCAGAATTCAAACCTTGGTCAAACTTGAACCCATTTGAAACCTCCTGGGCACCTGCAGATACATCACTCTTGTTTTTTATTCTCTTCTTTTCTTTTCTTTTTTCTTTTTCTTTTTTTTTATTTCTTTTTATTTTCTTTTTATTTTTGATTTTATTTTATTTTTCCTTCTTTTTTCTTTTTCTTTTCTTTTTCTTTTTTCTTTTTCTTTCTTTTTCTTTTCTTTTTCTTTCTTTTTCTTTTCTTTTTCTTTTTCTTTTCTCTCTCTTTTTTTTTTTCTTTTTTTCTTTTTTTTTCTTTTTCTTTTTCTTTTTCTTTCTTTTTCTTTTTCTTTTCTTTGTCTTTTTCTTTCTTTCTCTTTTTTTTTTCTTTTTCTTTTTCTTTTTCTTTTCTTTTTCTTTTCTTTTTCTTTTCTTTTTCTTTTCTCTTTCTTTTCTTTTTCTTTTCTTCCTTTTTTATTCTTTTTTTATTCTTTTTCTTTTTTTCTTTTTTTTTCTTTTTTTTTCTTTTTTTTTCTTTTTTTTTTTTCTTTTTTTTTTTTCTTTTTTTTTCTTTTTTTTTTCTTTTTTTTTCTTTTTTTTTCTTTTTTTTCTTTTTTTTTCTTTTTTTCTTCTTTTTTTCTTCTTTTTTTTCTTCTTTTTCTTTTTTTTCTTTTTTCTCTTTTCTCTTTTCTCTTTTTCTTTTTTCTTTTTTCTTTCTTTTTTCTTTTTTTCCCTTTTTTTTCCCTTTTTTCCTTTTTTCCTTTTTTTTTCTTTTTCTTTTTCTTTCTTTTTCTTTCTTTTTCTTTCTTTTTCTTTCTTTTTCTTTCTTTTTCTTTCTTTTTCTTTCTTTTTCTTTCTTTTCTTTCTTTTCTTCTTCTTCTTTTCTTCTTTTCTTTTTCTTTTTTCTTTCTTTTTTCTTTTTTTTGTTTTTTTTTCTTCTTTTCTTTCTTTTTTCTTTCTTTTTTTTTTCTTTCTTTTTTCTTTTTTTTTCTTTCTTCTTTCTTTCTTTTTCTTTCTTTTTCTTTTTTTTTCTCTTTCTTTCTCTTTCTTTCTTTTTCTTTCTTTTTCTGATTTTTCTGATTTTTTTAATTCTTTTTTCTTTTCTTTTCTTTTTTCTCTTGTTGGTACCATTCCATGTATAAACTGATAGACATATATTTCAAGTTTTTCTGTTAACTGTAGGATGGATTATGGGACCTGACCAAGAGGATTAAGGAAAAGTCTTCTAACATCAAGATGACTGAATCTGGAGAGGGAACACTCAAGGGACACTACAGATTGATTGGTGGAGGAACTGATGATTTGATGGGACTAGGCAGACTCTGAACTTAACTAGACTAAGTACATGAGGCTGGAAAATGATTGCCACAGTGTAGACAATCATGATCAAATAATGGTACAACTCAGACAAGTTTCTAGGATGATCACAATAGGAAACAAAGATGAATGCAGCTAGTCCCACTAACCCCATCCACTCAATTGAACTACACTCAACAGATAAATATATGATGGATAGTCACTTAGATAATAGATAAAGAATTCAATAGCCCCATAGCTTATGAGTAGAATGTAAAGAAATCACTAGACAATTACCCATAGAGTTAGAAAGAGAATGTAAAGCATCTAAAAGATTTTACTCAGGCATCAGGCAACACTTTTTATGACTAGAATTCTAAAATTTTGTTCACGATGACAAGTGCAACAAAGAAGGAGATAGGATTAATCGGTTGGTTGTGATTTAAACTTGAGCATTGCTCCTTAAGGATGATGCACACGATTAGGAGAAGCGCTAATGATCCGCACGAAGCGATTCGTGGTGGATGGATGGTTTTTTTCCCCAGAGGATTGAGGCCGATGAACTAATCGGTTGATCAAAATATAAACATGATTTCGAGTAAGACGATGGAAAGGGAAACTAGACTTAAGACTAGGACGGGTAGGAGGTTCCAACCTAGAAACTGCCGATTTCGGATCACGATATTTTTTTGTTTGAGGATTTGAAACCATAGCAAACCAGCTAGAGAGGATGGGATCGTGAGACTGAAGGCGCCTAAGTTAGATGCCATTGCGGTGGCAAAGATCGCGGATCGCATCAATCTCGGTTCTTCCACCATTCTGCTATTCAATCTAAAGTTGGGATCCGAAATCACATTAACCATTAAGATCGTGGCTCCTATATTGGCTACGGAATCAATCAAAACACGGCGTAAGAATTCAATTCGCAAACCATCAAGTTTCCGTGTTATGAAAAACCATCAGAGTTTGGACGTTGGACACTTACTGCCGAGGAAAGGGCACAACACTAAACTGCCGATCAATCCAACGATGTAAACGGTGCGTGCGGGTGTCGTACACAGAGAGGCAAGCCAACGAGCAAAGATGGTAACCCAACCCAGGTGACCCAAAGAGGAAATTAAGATAAACATCGACATTGCGAAGGGAAGTAATGGCAGGGGCAGATGTTTAACCGTTTGGGTGGTACATGGAAATCGACGAGTAACAGTTTCTATGAACCTAGCCACGTTCCACTTTTGGTTTTCTGAGGCTTTTGATGGTGAGCTAGTGAATTGCTCGTCGCCCCAAGTATGAATTACATGAATAGATAAGTATTGACGGACCAATGTTAGTTTTTTTTTCCCTTCTCACTGAGAATGATGAATATTATAGAGGAAAGTCGGATCAGAATTGAGGCAGGAAGTCAAATGGGATCTCCACAAACCAAGGAAGAATCTCGCCTTCCTTGATGGGTACGACGGGCCCGATGGCTGGAATAGAATCGCTGGCAAGATGGAGCTGAGGAGGTGGTTGTGGGAGCATGATCGGCTGCGACATATCAGCCGGTTTTGATGAAGTCCGAGTTTCTTGAGAATCTTGATCGGCTTTTGATGCGTGCGAAGGATCTCCGGCAGCTTGAGATTGAACGAGGTCCTTCCCAAGTTCGTTTTCTTCCTTGCCAAGTTCTTGTTCTTCAACTTGGAGGCGTTTACGATTATGTGACCGTAGATCCCATAGAATGTCTCGAATGAAGGCTAGAACACCCGCGGGCATAGTGACGTGCCAAACCGAAGCAGTCTTGATAAACGTCGTACCAACCAAGAGGATTAAAGTTGTGACCATTAACGTGCCATGGAAGATGGCTCCAGGGGGGTCAATGAGTACCGAACGAGGATTGACGATTGGTTGGTTCAATGTATCTGGAATATAATTTGCTCTTGGAATCCACGCAAACAACGATCTGGGGATTTTATGGATCCTATGAAGATAGAATGCGATAGGATCAAGTTTGATTTGTTTGGAACCTTGATCCGGTTCCGTTTTCGAAGTACCCTCTGGAGGGGGTGATGTGCTGACATGAGATTCGGGGACCGTGAGGCCCTTGAAAATCGAATACAGTAAGATAAACCCCACAACAGCTGAGGCGAGCGAAGGAATGATGGTGAATTTGGTAAAACCCCTGCGATAAAATGAAGAGGAATAGGCTTTGTGCTTAGGTGAGATGCTGATATTGGGTGACCAGAACAGAGAGCGTACGTTATGAAGTTTAAATCAAAAGCTTGGGCCAGGAGAACGTTGGTGGGATTGCTACTAACTAGGACGGCACTAGCGACGTTGGAGGCGACGAATTCCATAAAGATCCATGCGGTAGGATTGGTTATACCACAATGCTTCAGGAAGTACGTCAAAAAGGCAGTTCCGGATAAGATGATCGGATCGTTTCCAAAAATGACGCCGAATACGAAGAAGAAGCAGTACAGGACAAAGTATAACTTTGGACCTGAACCGCTCGTATGATTGGAAACTAAGAAGGCCAAACTTCTCAAGGCACCAGTCGAATCTAGTGCTGTCGCAATATATGCCTTTCAAAAGGGCATGGGATTAGAATGTTTAAAATAATCCCGTAGCCAAGCACAGGACGGCGATCCAAACTCCAATAGTCAGCTCGATCGAGGGAGGACTCACTAATGAAATAAATAGGATGAGCACATCATAAGGTTTGCTATCACCCTCGCCAACGATACCTGCTCGGATTACACTTCCGTCAATAGTTGTCGTCATGAGTAAGATCAACACCGCCAGTGGAGGTGAGGTGGTTAGGTTGAGGACGACATGCCAGTTTGGGTCAGGTCTCTGCTGCTTAGAAGGTGGCTCGTGAAATGAAAGATCTGAGGACGAGCCAGGTTGGATCAATCGACAAAAGATTGCGATTTTTTTCAATATACGCGTCGATGAGGTTCCGAGCTTGATTTTGATGGGAACCAAGACTGGTATCACTGGTGGAATAACACAAGGGTCGCAAGAGCAGGCTCCGTCAGATTGAATGGCATCGAATGACTGAACTAACTGGAAGATGATCGATGACAAGGCTGTATATATTGACTCACTGGCGAGAAGGACCACGATAAGACCGAATATACTAAATCCATCGAGCGCGCGGGGGTGCCCCACCTGGCTCATCTTGCCTGCTCGGCTTAGGCTTGAATGATGGCCTCCTCTCTGATAAAGGAGAGAGATTCCAAGCGATGGTCGATCGACCGGTAGGGCTGTCGACGTTGCAAGATGCACCAAAGGATGCTATCAGATCGTTGGAACGGACGTGAACCAGACGCTTGGTAAACAGCCGATGAAGGACTAGCATCCTCTCGAGGCCTCGTTCATGGTACTGGGCACATTTCTGACACCATCGGATTGATGCATAGATCGATCGAGCCCAAGTATTCACATGACCATAGTCGAAGAGGTCCCGGCGAGGAAGAGTTCTATGGGAATCGTAGATGCTCGTCAAGCCACGATGAAATCTGAGAGAGCAGGTAAAACGTAGGAGGTGTCAGCAGCCCTGGAATGGAGGCATTCGTCTTGAGTTAACTCCTTTAGGAACATCCGTCTCGAGTCACTCCAACACGTACCCAATGATCCAGTCCCAAATTTTATTTATTTTAAGTTGAACATCAAGTTCAACGATGTCATCTCATCCATCCTCTGGCTGCTAGTCACGAGCACACACACGCGAGCTCGATTTCACCCTCGAGTTATTTATCGAAGCCAACCCACACCCAGTCGCACACAGTGGGCGTGACTGCGTCGGTTGACGCCCTGACGGTGCACGGTAGGCGACACAGGTAGTGGTGAGTGGTGGCGACTGGGGGGTGTCGGATCGAAGAGGGCGACTGGAATGAAATCCAGCTGGTGGATGAGTCGAATGGGATCAGGGAACTGGTCGTTCGATCTCTCGAGAACCGACCGGCATAGATAAATTCATCCATACACGACTTATCACTCCAACCACAACATCATCCGCCCAACCAGCTGGTGGATCGACCACCACAACACAAGTGCTGTATCAGGCCACTTCTCAACTTCTGAATTGTCATCATCAGGACTAGCGTATCCTCATCTCAGCTTAGGCTTGATCACTCAAGTATGAAAAAACCTTACTCATCTTCCCAAAGATCCACCCACCCCTGGTAACGAGTTCTACGCTAGAGCATGATAGTCAGCCTACTAGTCCCCTCAGTGTGAAAGCTTGTTGATGGTCAATTTATAGTATATGGAGTTCCTACACACATTATGGCAGGTCTTGTCGTTGGGTAAATTCATGCTCCAGAATATTCTCGTAACAATCTGCAGTCATGACCCCCCACGCAGCTCTCCGCTACCACTCCGGTCCCCCCCCATCATTCTCCCCCAAATACTAACTTTCAACTGCCCTAAAGCTCTCCACCCCACCCCCCCCAGTCCTCATCCCTCCGGACCCTAACATTCACAATCCCCCCCCCCCTCCGACCTAACGCCTTCCAGCACCTCATGGCAGCTCGCGCTAGACAGGCCCCAACGACCCGGTTAATGGACGAAGCAATGGATATCCCCGATGAAGTCAGCCCAGTCCCAGCCCCCCTCCCAAACGAACCAGAATTGGCCGCGTTTACCAAATCATCCTTGCTGAGCTTTCTCCGCAACGCAATCAAGACTTCAAGCAAAACAGGCTCCAAGGCCCTGCACTTAGACTCCATCATGACCGGTTTCCTCCTCCAGCTCATCAACAGCAAGGCCAAACACCAACACATGCAACTCCAAATCATCGAGCAGAATCAAGCCCTGAGCGCAAGAATGGAACAACTGGAGCTGGCAAGCCTCTCCTCTGCACCAACCGCTCACCAGAATTACGCAACGGGTACCATGGCCCCCCCACAAATCCCCCCCCCCCCAACCTCACCTCCGTGCCCACCAGGAAGGAACTGACCTCGGCCAGGCCGAGCCAAACCATCATCCATGCCAAGGTAGGTACAAACCCACTCCACTCAGCTAACCTAACTAACGTAGTCAGCAAGACAAACCAAGTATTGCAGTCCCTCCAGGCCAAGACCAACAATAAAAAGGTCAGCATCAAGGGCATTTGGATTCTCCCCTCAGGCAACATCAGCTTCCACACCCCCAACCAACGCCAGAACGCATGGCTCAACTCTCACAAACACAAATGGAGCAAGCTTGTCCACCCCAACTTGGAAGCTACCCCCAGCACCTACTCAGTCCTTGTGCACGGTATCCCCCTCAACTGGGACCCAGACACCAACCTGGCTAAGGAACAAATGATAGGCAACAACAACATCCCCGCAGACTCCATCCACCAACTCAGATGGTTAGGTAGCTCTAACCTCCGCCAGCCCACCAGGAAGGCGGGCACTGTGGTAATCTCCTTCACTGACCCCTCCTTAGTTGACAAACTAGTCAAAACAGGCCTCTTCTTGGAAGGTGGCTCCTACAGGACAGAACGCTTCAAACACCAACCCCCCCCCCAATGTTTTTGTTGTCTGAAAATGGGGAACTTCAGCAGATGGTGCAAGAACCCCCCCCCCCCCAATGCGACAGATGCAGCAGGAATCATGAGACCTCAGAGTGCGTAGAAACCAGCAATGGCAATGAATTGATCTGCGTGGTCTGCAAGGACAATGGCAAACCAACTCCTGCCTGGACATCTCACCAACCTTTCAGTAAAGATTTTCCATCAAAGTCCAACTAGCTCACCCGCCAATCATCATGCCAACCAGTCAACTGTAATGTATAAGACACCCATCACCTCCCCTCATGGGCACCTCCCCCCCATCCCTTAACCCAGTCTTTTCCTCAAGACCCCATCCCACCTCTCCATGGCTCCCCCCAGGCTACTCCTCAAATCCCCCCAGCCCCTCCCCAACCCCCATCCCTAGTTGTGTCCCACTTAAACTGTCATAACAGTTGAGTTACCACCCTCAGTGTGCTCAACTCCTCTAGCACTGACACCCTGATCCTGTTGCTACAAGAACCCTGGATCAATCCACTGACCCTCCTCCCTCCAGACCATGAATCCTGGTGGACCCACTGTAGCCCTAAAAATTCCCCAGTCAATCTTGCCAACAAACACCAAACAACAATGTACGTCTGTCACACAACCACTCCACGTACTATAGGGCAATTTTTAGATGATTGTGAGCGCAAAGGAATACCAAGTGCAAGGGCAAGTGCAAGATAGCAAGACTCAGTTGCAAAGTGCAAACTTGGTTATGCCACTCAACAAACGGCAAGAGGAATGGAATGTGTTCCGAGGAAGGAAACTTCAACCTGAGTAGAATGTGATAACTAGGTTGTAGCAAAATGCGAGAATGTATGAAATTAACTAACTGAGGAGACAATCATCAGGCAAGGGGATAGCCCTTATAAGGTAATCCAAAGTGACTAGATACAACCTGGTGATGAGCTAACTACAGTTGAAGCAGTGAGGCAATGAATGACAGGAACGGGATAGGAAATGAAGCAGTGGTATAGATCCAAGGTCTTAGTGTAAGTGCAAGACAATAGAATCTGAGCGTACAATTGTATGACAAATGGGGACAGGAGCGAGTGACGTTGAAGGTAATGCAAATGAGAGGTAATAGTGTATGCAGGGTAGGGAATAGTCCAATTGCAAACTGTACAGTAGTGATGGCTTAGTTAGACATAGATGCAAACTAACAAACAATGCATGACCAAAGATGGAAGTCCAAGGCTGTTGATTGGCCAGGGAAGGAGATTGGATCTCATAATGGATGGCCAACCAGTATGGAGTTAATCGCAAAGTTTGCAAGTATATACTGAGTTGGTCGCCGAGATTGGAAGGTCAGTGCAAGCCAGAGGAAATAGCGGATTGCACCATTGATGTTGTGCTTTTATTTGTGTCACGCTTTTAGACGGAGGTAGATGGTACTGAGGAGAGGGCATGTCAAAGTGATGAAGACAATAATCCCTAAGTGCAAAGCGTGACAGTTTCCCGGGTATAAAGACACAAGCTCCTGCAAGCGTTCAGATAAATTTTCCCATTGATTTCAAGTCGTTAATTATTACTTTATACCCCTTACATTATTTAATTCTTTACTTGATAAATTTAATATTTATATAAAATGTCATCATTGTCGTCCCGCCTTTGCAAAAACTGTATTTGCCAAAACAAGCGTTGTGTTCCTATTACTGCCCTCCGAGGCCTTTGAGGCAAGTGCAAGAAATGTTGCCTATGCAAAGTGGCATGTAACTTCCCTATAAATGTTGAGTTGTCTGTCAAGGGTCCCGCAGAATCATTGAGGGAGATGCAAAGTTATAGGTACGCGCCAAGGGTTAACTACAAGATACCACCGTTGCCGGAGATTGAATACTTGGGGACTCAAATTCCTGGTAAGTACTAATCTGGACTGACTAATGATCATAAAATAATAACTAATTTTGCTTGTTTTGCTAGTGTTGCCTTGTTTCCAAAGATATACTACAAACAAACCACCACCACCACCTTACTGGGGATCACCAACTGAACTCCCGGGGGCCCAGATGAATGCCGAGGAGCAAGGCAAAGTGTCCTGTGCGGAACCGGTAGGAATTATAACCAAGGAAGCAAGGGAGGAGGAAGGAAACAAAGCGGAAGGAGAATCGGGAAATGGAGGGAGAGAAGGAGCGGATGAATTGGGAGAAGGAAATGAAGGAGATGGAAGGGATGGAGTGGATGGAACGGAAGAAATGGAAGGCCGAGGCAAAATGGATCCAGTGCGAGTTGTAGGGCCAATCAAAACAGATTCAAGGCGGCTGACGGACAATATTGGAGAAGGCACGTTGGGAGGCCAAAGGAAGAGAGCGTACAAAGAGCTCTTGGAGGAAGGCGGATGGAATGCTTGGCCAAAGCAAGCTCAGATTGTGAGGTGCAAGGAGATCTTCAAGAGGCACATTGTAACGGAAGTGCTAGTTCTCCAAAGAATGTCCGCACTAATCAACGATGAAGACCTGGATACTTTTCAATCCATGGTTGCGGAATTGACGGCAAATTGGGAGGATGCGGAGAAAGAATTAAAAGAAACTTTGTAATTATAAATATATATTATTATTATTATTATTTTTTCTTTTTTCTTTTCTTTTTTTTTTTTAAATAATAAGGAATGAGGTTTCATTTAGTAGAAATGAAAGGCAAATGAGAAAAAGGAATAACATGGTGAGATGGATGATTTAACTGATGGAATGATGGTGTGAAATAAAATGGGATTAGATGAGATGGAATATGGAATGGAATGGGATTGGATGAGATAGAATGTGAGATGAAATGGGATTGGATAAGATAAAATGTGGAATGGAATGGAATGGGATTGGATGGGATGAAATGTGGAATGGGATTGGATGAGATGAAATGTGGAATGGAATGGAATGGAATTGGATGGGATAGAATTATGATTGTCAAGGTTTGCAAGGGTAGCTTGCATGGAAGTCTCAAATCACGTTGGGTGAATTGCAAAGGTGATGGGCTGGTTTCCACAAGGTGCAATCTTTGTCGGACTGGAAGCCAGACCATTCAACAAGGTATTGAAGTTTTCCTTTGCGTAACCTGGAATCCAGAATACGGCTTACTTCCCATTCTTGATGGTCAAGGACAGTGACCAGTTCAGGAGGGGGATGAGTCTTGCCCGGGTATAGGACTCAATCTGGCTCTAGGAGAGACACATGAAAGACCGTTTGGATACCTTTCCATTTTGCAGGTAAAGTAAGTTTAAAGACATTAGGGGAGATGACTGATTCTACTTTAAAGGGGCCAAGCTTTCTTTTGGAGAGTTTGCGAGTTGGGTGAGTGCTGCAAATGTTGCAAGCATCAAGCCATACTTGATCTCCTACTGAAAAGGTTGGAGCCAAAGTGCAAGATCGGTCTGCTTGCTCCTTATAGCGCTGGTTTGCTTCTTTGAGGTTGGTTTGAAGTTGCAATTGAAGGGATTTAATTTGCTCAAGGTAATTGGTAGCAGGTTGAGAAGGTGCTACGTGAAGGGAAGAGAAAGTTGGGTTTCTACCATAAAGAGTTTTGAAGGGCAACTGTTTGGTGGAGGAATGAGTGGAGTTGTTGTAGGAAAATTTGGCTAGTGGGAGCCATTGCAACCAGTTGTCTTGTTGATAGGCAACATACATTCAAAGATATTGTTTGAGAATCTGATTAACTCGCTTGGTTTGCCCATCCATTTCTGGGTGGTAAGCCGTTGATAAATTGCGAGTGATCTTCAAATGTTGGTATAGCAAGGTCCAGAAGCTTGAGACAAACAGAGATCCACAATCACTAACTATATTATCAGGGAGACCATGTTTTGAAAATACATAATCTATGAACAAGTTAGATAAGTCTTCTGAAGAGGCTGTCACATTACTGTGTAGAAATAAAGCCATCTTTGAGAAGCAATCTACTACTACTAGAATAGCATCATATCCACTAGAAGAAGGTAATTGAGAGATGAAATCCATAGAAAGCAAGTGCCAAGGACGAGGCAGAATTGGAAGTGGCTGGAGCAGCCCATACTTCTGGTGTTTTCAGGACTTGTTACGATTGCAACCATAGCATGCGCTAACATAGTCTTTTACTTCTTTGGTCATACCAGGCCAGTAGAAGTCTTGTGCAATCAATTGGTAGGTTTTATCCTGCCCATGATGACCAGCAAGCGGAGAATTGTGCCGTGACTCAAAGATATCTAACTTAATGCAAGAATTATCTGGTACTACTATACGATTATCATAGACTAAAAAGTCATTATCATCAATACTGTAACTACTAACTAATAAGTTTGCACTTTTGCAAGGTTTGATGCACTTGGGGTTGTCGCGTTGAGCTTGTCGGAGTTCAGAAGCCAAATCTTGAAAGAGAGCAATGATTGAACTGAGTTGGGCAGATTGGGTTGAGAAGAGCGTCCTAACGTTTTCAGGGTTGTTTTCAGCAAAGGTGCTCCCCCTCCCCTGGGTAAAAGTCATCCCGACGTGATAAAGCATCAGGAACTACTGCTTGTTTCCCAGGAGGGTAGGTGATCGTAATGTGGAACTCGGAGAGGTATTTGGCCCATCATGCCTGTCTACGTTGTGGTGTTGTATTTATAACCCCGGATCGAGAGCTGCGTCGCGGGCTGCGCGCTCAGCAGTTGGGTAGGTCGGGCTCAGCATCTGGCGTGCGCGCGGTCTCAGCAGTGCCTGCTGTGGGCTCAGCAGCAGTCGCGGCGGGCTCAGCAGTAGGGGCTGCGGGGCTCAGCACCAGGTATGGGTTGGGCCTACCTCAGGCGGCGCCGGACCGCGACCTGCCCGGAAGAAGCGGACCAAGTGATGGAGCCGGCCCAACGAAGCTTGCGGGTGGCTAGTCCAGAAGGCAAGGGCGGGGCGATCATGGGCTATACGCGCTGGGGAGGCCCGCGCGGGCATAAGCGTGGGCCGACCCGCGGATTGCGGGATTTGCAGACGGCGCGGACGGAAACACGGGGGGCTCTGAGTAGGGCGCGGCGGAGGGCCGCGCCATGAGAAGGACGAACCGGGCTACATTAATACCAAAGGGCGCGGGTAATGGCGAGGGATGGAGGGATAGGGTTGGGCTAGGTTTCTGCGGCTTAGGGTTGTATTTCATCACTTGTTCTTGTTGTTTGTGGTTGTACTTAGGCTAGGGTTGAGGGGGGGACTTAAGACCTTACCCTCAACTCCGGGTTGGGAAGGATCATCATCTTACGGATTGAGGGAAGGAAGGAATTTCATCATATCATCACTCTCTCTTCTTAAAAACTCATTGCGCCCAATCATCTTACAGACGCTAGACCAATAATTTCCCGGCCAGACCCCCAGATGTGGAAACTTAAGAAGAGTTACCTTCACAAGTTGTCCTGAGTTCCGGAAATTATTGGTCTAGCGTCTGTAAGATGATTGGGCGCAATGAGTTTTTAAGAAGAGAGAGTGATGATATGATGAAATTCCTTCCTTCCCTCAATCCGTAAGATGATGATCCTCCCCAACCCGGAGTTGAGGGTGAGGTCTTAAGTCCCCCCCTCAACCCTAGCCTAAGTACAACCACAAACAACAAGAAGGCGGGGAAGTTTGCGTACCTGCTGGTCGCGCGGGACGACTTGTTGGGTTGGGTCGAGGCGCGTCCGCTGGTCAAGCTGTTGGCGGAAAGGGTTGCCCAGTTTTTGGAGGAAGATTGGTTTGCACGGTATGGTTCGCTCGGACTGGTCACCGTTGACGGGGGCGCGGAGTTCCGAGGCCGCTTGATGGGGTTAGTTCAGAGCTGCGGGGCTAAGTTTGGGCGGGTGACGGAGTACTACCCCGAGGGAGCAGGGATGATTGAATGCGGCCACCAGCCAATCAAGGACGCGCTGGTGAAGATGTGTGGCGAGGACGGGAAGCGGTGGCAGGAGACCCTTCTGGTGGTCCTCTTTGCGGACAGGATATTGGTCAAGCGCTCGACGGGCTACTTGCCTTATGAACTCCTCTACGGACAGCGCCCGGTCCTTCCAGTGGACATCAAGCTGGAGACTCTCTTGGGCATCAATTGGTGGAAGGTGAAGACCTCCGCGGAGCTCGTGGAGGCGCGCGCCGAACATCTTCTCTGGCGGGACGAGACCCTGGCAAAGGCCGCGGATAGGTTGCGAAAGACCAGGACGGCGTTGGTCCGCTACTGGGACAAGCGCTGTTCCCATTGTCTCCGGGATCCGTTGCGGAAGGGGGACTTAGTGTTGCTGTACAACCATAGTTTGGAGTCTCAGTGGGGTAAGCTTTTTTCCAACCGATGGAACGGCCCCTTCCGCGTGGCATCCAAGTTTGAAGGCGGGAGTTATCAACTCGAGGAATTGGATGGGGCGCCGCTCAAACAGAAGGCAGCGGCTTTGCACGTGAAGCGTTTCTTTGCACGCGGCTCCACCTCCTTTGACGAGACGGCTGGCAATGGCGCGGATGCGTGGGACAAAGCTGAGGGTCCAGAGTCGATGGGCAGGTTGGGTTTGTCGGTTGAGGAGGAGCCCGCGCTTGACGCGCCGCCCTGGAGGAGTAAAAGGCTACAAGTCGCTGGGGACAGTCGTCAAGTCGAAGGGGGGCGCGAGTAGGGCAAAAAAAACCTGATTTGGTGAGGGGGTGTTCTAGCCGGTTCACAGCCAGGATGACTAGACACCCCAGAATGTCCGTTTTCCTATTTCTTGTGTAAACTGATTTCGCAAATTGGTACTGGTGTCGGCTATGTTTGGTTTTTAGGGACGCAGACGCGGCGCAAGCCAGGCCCGTGAACGCAAGGACAAGCCCCGCGGATGGGCACGCGGGACAAGGAGCGGAGGCCCCAGGTATAAAAAATATATATATATATATATATATATATATATATATATATAGTAATCTTTGTCTTTAAGGTTTGGATCTTTTTCTCTGTTTTTCTCTCGACCTGTTGTCTTGTGTATGGAGTAATGGGTGCGGATTATGGGTGGAACACACGCGGGACAAGTCTGATTTGGTAAGGGGGTGTTCTAGCCGGTTCACAGCCGGAACAGCTAGACACCCCAGAGTGTTTGTTTCCCTTATGTCCTCTTCCTCTCTCTTGGATAACTGTGTGCGCGCGCTGGTTTAGGGTTGTTTTGTTTATTGCAGGGTGGGTACGGGGAACTGTGTGGCAGTTTGGCTGGGGCGGACCAGGTACCTTCCGGAAAACTTTGTTGGCTCAGTGCACGGGCGGGGAGCGGATCTCAATTTCGTCTCATTCTCAACCTCTCTCTCATTCTCAATCTCACTCTCACTCATAACGCGCGTACGCGGAATCCTCTCAAGGCTCTCACGAGATGGCGCGGCAAAAGTCTTTCTTTGCAAAAGGGCGCGGAATAGGAACTATGAAAAAAAAAAATTATAATAATAATAATAATAGTAGGGAAGGGGGGGGGTGATCCATCTAAGTCAAGCGGATCCTCATCATATCCTCCGCGTCCGCGCGAGCCGCCGCGACCAGGGTTCGGAAGGCCGCCAAGAGTTCCCAACGGTCATCAGTGGTGTGGGCTCAAGGGACCGCCAGGAATTGCCGGAGTAGCCCATCCGCGTCATCCGCCATTGCATCGAACCTTGCAAGCGGGAGAGCCGGGAGGACAGGAATGTCCGGAATCTCAGGCGGGACCGGGGAGAAGGCAGCCTCCGGGGGACCATCTGGACTGCTCGGACCGACAGGAGGCGACGACGGGATAACAATGGGTGACGCGGGCGGTTGAGGGGTGCCTTGCGGGGTTGGGGGCCTCTCGTCCGAGTCCGACGAGTGATAGGAGGCTGGAGGAGGGGTTGGGCTTGGGGCCGGGGCTGGGGGAGCCGGAGCTGGAGGAGGAGCGGGAGCCGGAGGAGGACCAGGGGCACGAGGCCGGAGAATCTCATCAAGGCGCTGGTCCCTCGCGCCTTGCGTCACTCAAACCCGGTCCGCCCAGAATCGCATGGCTGCTCGGAACGCCGCAAAGTTTGGGTAATTCTCCTTGCGGGGAGGTCCAGCGCGACGGTATGGAGAGGTGGAGTCGCCGTCCAAGTTTGGGGAGGGACAGCCAGGGGGCAATCCAGGAGGGGTCCACAAGTGCTCCGAGACCGAGTCATCGTCCAAAACCACAAACAAGTCCGGACGGGCCCTCTTGCGCGGCCGGGGACAAGAGCCGGATGCGGGTGGAGGGCGTGGCATACCCTCCCCCAACAAGCAGCAGCGGTGACCGCGACGGCAGGAACCGCAGGTACATCGACCAGTGACAATCGTGCAGACTAGCTTGTTCCGGGCACAGTAATCGCAGGGGATCATGGCGATGGCGGGGAGCGGAGGACAAGCGCGGCTAAGACGGCTAGGGGTGGACTGGGGGAGGGGGTGGAAGTGGTTCGGTAGGTGCGGCAGGGGCGAGGTGGTGATGGAAGGACCTCTGGGGACTGAACTCAACTTGGGGGGGGGATGTGGTGTTGTATTTATAACCCCGGATTGAGAGCTGCGTTGCGGGCTGCGCGCTCAGCAGTTGGGTAGGTTGGGCTCAGCATCTGGCGTACACGCGGTCTCAGCAGTGCCTGCTGCGGGCTCAGCAGCAGTCGCAGCGGGCTCAGCAGTAGGGGCTGCGGGGCTCAGCACCAGGTATGGGTCGGGCCTACCTCAGGCGGCGCCGGACCGCGACCCGCCCGGAAGAAGCGGACCAAGTGATGGAGCCGGCCCGACCAAGCTCGCGGGTGGCTAGTCCGGAAGGCGAGGGCGGGGCGATCATGGGCTATACGCGCTGGGGAGGCCCGCGCGGGCATAAGCATGGGCCAACCCGCAGATCGCGGGATTTGCAGACGGCGCGGACAGAAACACGGGGGGCTCCAAGTAGGGCGCGGCAGAGGGCCGCGCCATGAGAAGGACAAACCAGGCTACGTTAATACCAAAGGGCGCGGGTAATGGCAAAGGATGGAGGGATAGGGTTGGGCTAGGGTTCTGCAGCTTAGGGTTGTATTTCATCACTTGTTCTTGTTGTTTGTGGTTGTACTTAGGCTAGGGTTGAGGGGGGGACTTAAGACCTCACCCTCAACTCCGGGTTGGGGAGGATCATCATCTTACGGATTGAGGGAAGGAAGGAATTTCATCATATCATCACTCTCTCTTCTTAAAAACTCATTGCGCCCAATCATCTTACAGACACTAGACCAATAATTTCCGGAACTCAGGACAACTTGTGAAGGTAACTCGTCTTAAGTTTCCACAACGTGTGAGGACTTTTGAGCTCATGAAATACTTCAAAGAATTATGATCAGTTAAAAACTCAAAGGATTCCCTAAGGCTCAAAAGGTATGAATGCCATTTCTTCAAGCAATAAATGATTGCAAGAAGTTCCTTGTCATGAATCTCATAGCTAAGCTCTGCAGCAAGCAACTTGTGAGACTCAAAAGCTACGGGATGAAAGAGAGAAGTGGAGGAAGAAAACTGCAAGATTACTTCTGCAATCGCATAGTCCCTTGCATCTGTTTTGACAATAGTGCAAGCTAGCTTGTTGGTGTGAGCGAGTATTGGAGCAGTGGTGAACGCTTTCTTCAGAGCTTCAAACTCCAAAGCAGCTTGTTTGGTAAAAACAAAAGGAGTGTCTTTTTGAAGAAGGTTAGTAAGATTCACGGTTTTTTTGGCGTAACGCGCAATAAACCTTCTATAGAAATTACTGAAACCAAGGAAAAATTGAAGGGATTTTACAGAAGAAGGTGGGGGCCAGTCCAATATGTGTTTGCTTTTGGCTGGGTCCATCAAAAGTCCTTGCTGCAAGACTACAACCCCTAGAAAATGAAGAGAAGAGGAATGGAACTTGCACTTAGAGGCTTTTGCAAACAGGTTGCTCTTGCCAAGGGCTGCAGCACCTCTCGCACATGTGCGATGTGATCTTTGAGGTTCCTCGAGTAGATTAGTATATCATTGAGATATACCACAAGGTATTTACCTACAAGATTGGAGAAAATGTTGTTGACAAAATGTTGGAAAGTGGAAGGAGCATTAAAAAGGCCAAAAGGCATGACGGTATACTCATAACTGCTGAACCGGTTTCTCATTGCAGTTAAATACTCATGACCTTCCTCAATGCAAATTAGGTTATAGGCACCTCAAAGGTCTAACTTTGAGAAATAAGTAGCTCCATGGAAGAGAGTAAGGATATGTGACATAGGCGGTACTGGTTAGGCATTCTTCTGGGTTACCTGGTTCAGTTTCCTGTAGTCAACACAAAGGCAAAGTCCGCCTTCCTTTTTTGGAACAAATAGGACAGGTGAACCGGTATTTGAATTGCTTGGTTGAAGAAATGCTTTTGCTCCATTTTCCGCAATGTAGTCTTGAAGCGCAATTTATTCTTGCCTCAAGAGAGAGTAGACTGGTCCTGGTGCCGGAGGTGGGCCAGTAAGTTTGATCTTGTGATTGTAAGGACAGGATGGAGGCAGTTTATCTGCTTTTGCAGCTGAAAAGACGTCAGCAAAGTCATGATAAACCAAAGGTAAAGACTCTTGAATGATTTCTAAATCTTCAATCTCATCATCTTTGAGCACCGGGTTTGAGGTGCTCGCATGGTGAGAGAGGATTAGGGAGCTCAAAATACACCGTTTGGTTGGTGTCTGTTTCTCTTTGAAGCAAAAGGAAAGAGGTAAGCTGGATAGGTAAGCAATAACTCCTAAATCTGAAGAGGGAATTTGGGAATGAAGGTCAGGATATTGCAAATCTCCTGGCGGAAAAGTGTCATCCAACTCAATGACAGTGTCAGGTAGGCTGTTTAATTCCTGATTGATGGAAAGGTTAGCGTTCTGGGGGTGCAAGGTTCAAAAATTGATTACTCCTTCTTGCTAATTCACATCCGGATTCCAGTAAACTAGTAAATCATGGCCTAGAATGGTATCATCCATTCCGGGTATAGCCAAGACAAATAAATCCCATTCAAAGCTGGGGAAATTGGAGAATGCAAATGTCCATTTTGCCTTTTGGGAAACCCAATAAGACAGTTCAGTCGCACTACTTACTAAATAGATAGGAAATTTATCTATCTCAGAACGCGTAAGATTTTTGGAAGTGGCAAAAGATTCAATGATGAAGGAAACATTAGCGCCGGAGTCAAGTAAGACTCAATAAGGGGTGTTGTTGGAATGAAATAGGATAAATCTTGAACTAGGAGCACCTAGTGACTTGCAAGTGCAAAGATTTACTCGCCGTAACTTAGATAATGTGTAGTTTTCCTTGCAAGTATCAGAAAAACTACAAGCTAATTTTTTGACTGCTTAGTCGCTTCACACGCTAACCGCTTCACACAACTTTCAACATCATGTTTTCCTCCACAATACATACACAGCCCAATTTCTTCCCTTCGTAGCCATTCCTCGTTCCATAGCATCCGGGTTTCTTTGTCCAAGAACTTTGGAGTTTTGGTGATGGTTTTCCCTTTTGAGTTGGAGTTTGAAGTTGGGGTTGGTTTGTATGGTTTTGGGTTCCTTGTGTTTTGCTTTGAGGATTTGTCCACCCTTGGAGCCAAGGTGGACGGTCCATGGTTGTTTCTCCTAGAGCGATTCTTGTTGTGATAGCCATTATCAAGCTCAATCACTCAATCAATTAGCTTCTGAAGCAAGGTTGTCTTATGACCCCCAACTGCAAGCTGTTTGATTAAGCGTGCCAGTAGACCCTTTGGGAAATGGAATAGAAGAGCGGCCTTGTTCCACTGGATGCAAGACTGCAAGGTTTGAAAATGAGAAATATAAATGGAAGATCTACTATTTTACTTCATAACTAAACTATTAAGTTTGTATTTGGCGTTTTGAACTTCATTGGGGTTGCCAAACAGGGTGAACAGTTGTTTCTCAAACCTGTCCCAGTTGTTGAGAATACACATGGGACTGTCGTTGGACAAAAGTTCAAGGTACGGTTTGAACCACTGCAAGGCTCTACCTACTAAGAAGGACGAAGCATACATAACTTTATGCCTATTGGAAGGGAAATTGTTGGAGTCGTTTGAAAAGATGATTTTACAAGACTGTAGGTAGGATCTAAGCTTATGAGGGTGTTCTCCCATATAGTGATTGGGTTGTTTCATGCCCGGAGTGGGAAAGCTAGGAGTACTTGTACTAGATTGCTGGGCACCATGAGTGAGGGCCTGGATCAATGTCAAAAGCAGGGTTGGAGCATCGGACTTGGGAGCAGTAGTGCAAACCCCTGGTCTACCACAAGTCAAGGTTTCATTGGAAGAATGGTCGGAATCTGCCAATTCTGCAAGAGGGTCCGTTGGAACATCCCGTGGAGGAGTCCAAGGATCATTGAGGGGTTCAACAGATGGCAATTTTGAAGAAGGAATGGGATCTAAGGGTTGTTGGGCCCAAGGAGCGCTGGTTCTCCCTACCCAATGGATCTCATCATTGTAAGGGGCAAGGGAAGCGTTCCCGGTTGAGTGAGTACGTGAAATTGAGAAAAAGAAGTCTAATATAGGTTGGCAAGCTACAATAGATGAGTTGAGTTAGTTAATTTACTGTCACACGACCACCCCACGTACTATAGGGCAATTCTTAGATGATCGTGAGCGCAAAGGAATGCTGAGTGCGAGGGCAAGTGCAAGTAGCAAGACTCAGTTGCAAAGTGCAAACTTGGTTATGCCACTCAACAAACGGCGAGAGGAATGGAATGTGTTCCGAGGAAGGAAACTCAACCTGAGTCCAATGTGATAACTAGGTTGTAGCAAAATGCAAGAATGTATGAAATTAACTAACTGAGGAGAAAATCAACAGGCAAGGGGATAGCCCTTATAAGGTAATCCAAAGTGACTAGATACAACCTGGTGGTGAGCTAACTACAGTTGAAGCGGTGAGGCAATGAATGACAGGAAAGGGATAGGAAATGAAGCAGTAGTACAACCATATCCAAGGTCATGGTGTAAGTGCGAGACAATAGAATCTGAGCATACAATTGTATGATGAATTGGAACAGGAGTGAATGACGTTGAAGGTAACGCAAATGAGAAGTAATAGTGTATGCAGGGTAGGGACTAGTACAATTGCAAACTGTACAGTAGTGATGGCTTAGTTAGACATAGACGCGAACTAACAAGCAGTGCGTGACCAAAGATGGAAGTCCAAGGCTGTTGATTAGCCAGGGAAAGAGATTGGATCTCATAATGGATGGCCAACCGGTATGAAGTTAACCGTGAAGTTTGCAAGTATATACTGAGTTGGTTGCCAAGATTGGAAGGTCAACACAAGCCAGAGGAAGTAGCGGATCGCACCATTGATGTTGTGCTTTATTTGTGTCACGCTTTTAGACTGAGGTAGATGGTACTGAGGAGAGGACATGTTGAAGTGATGAAGACAATAATTCCTAAGTGCAAGGTGTGACACCAGATGAGTACCTATCTCAATTCTTCACTTTCCCCCCAATCACAGTTGTCAAAACTCTCAGAGTCCTTCCCCGTCTGGCTAGGAAAAATTCCAATGGCCAAGATGGCCTACCAAACAAGATCCTCAGCATGGGATTGGAATTACTAGCCCCACCTCTTGCCAAAATATTCAACAGATGCCTGAGATCCTCCCATCTTCTGCCCCAATGGAAACTTGCAACCACTTCCATCATCAGAAAATTCAACAAGACCAATTATACAGATCCAAGCTCTTATAGGCCCATTGCACTTCTTAACTCAACCAGCAAGGCATTTGAGGCAATTCTTGCCAACCGCCTAACCTGCTGGGCAGAAACCAAAGGTATTTTTTCCAAAGGGTACATGGGAGGTAGGAGGGGGAGAGGGGGTGAAGATGCTGTGGAAACCAAGAGGGTGGTACTTCCCTAGTTATCCTTGAGTTTCAGAATAAATGGTCCTAGCGTCTGTAAGGGTAATGATGCTCCAGTAAAGAGAGAGAGAGAGAGAGATGAAGAGATGAATTTCCTTTTCTTTCCTCATCCTTTAATCCATCCTCTTTCTGCCCAAGATCCAATGATAAGATGATATCTATGAGAGCTGGGGTTGAGAGTGCGGACTTTATGCCCACACTCTCAACCCTAACCTAAGTAAAAGCGCAATGAAAGCCCAACAAAAAATGTAAAAGAAACCCTAATCCCAGAACCCTACCCTAAACCTAATCCATTCCCTGCCCGCTTACCATTACTTACAACCAGTTTGTCCTTCTCATGACGCAGCCCTCACTGTGCCCTACTCGGAGCCCCCCGCTTGTCCATATCCGCCTTGTGCGCTGCATGATTTCCTGCCTTGCGGTTTGGCCCAGGCCTATAGCTCCAATTTCCCCACCCTACCACCCCAAATTAGCTTCCTGCAAACCTGGTTGGGTCAGCTCCATTCTTGGGTCCGTAATGTCTGAGTGGGCCACAGCCCTCCACATCCAATCAAGCACAACCCATGACAAGTATGCCAAGCCCCGCGGTGACTACTGCTGAGCCCGCAGCAGCCACTGCTGAGACCTTGCGCATCCAAGTGCTGAGCCTGACCTACCAAGTGCTGAGCGCGCCAACCATGGCATGGTTCCTGATCCAAGACTATATAAAGACACCACAACACCCTCCTTGACCTGACCATGTGGGTCAAACAAAAATGGAGAGATGGTAAAACTGCCATGGCCTTATTCCTTGATGTGAAATCAGCTTACTCTTCTGTCTCAACAACAAGACTTATAGATACACCTTGGAAGCTTCAGTGCCCCACATACTTGTGGATGACCCTAAAGTATTTCCTCAAAGGACGTAGGACCAGCCTCTGAATTGGTGATTATGTGTCCAAGGATTTTGACATACCCCAGGGCCTCCTGCAGGGCTCTCCATTATTGGTGATACTTATATAGATCATCTACAAATCAACATTACTGACTCAATCCTTCTCTTTTGGTAGTGAAACCGCTTCCATTGGCTTCATTGACAATGTGACGTGTCCACTTAAAAGCTGAAAAGTCCACCACTGAAGCTCTGTGAAAACTTACAACCCTAGGCACCTTGTCTTTACAATGGGGCAGGCGCCATGGAGCAGCCTTTGATTGAAAGAAATCACAGTTCATGGTCTTCACCCATTCTCCCCCCACTCTGCACTCTCTAGCTTTTGGCCCCCTCTTACTATCCCCCCAACCAAAAGTGAAGTGGCTGGGGGTCCTCCTCAACCCAAAACTCAACTTCTCAGTCCATGTTGAATTGCTCCAAAAGGTGGCCAACTCCACCCTAGAGCAGTTAAAAACCATAGGTAAGGCTAGCTGGGGCCTCAAAGAACAAGAGCAAGTCCTCCTCATCACCACAGTCCTCACCACCCAACTACTATATGGAGCCCCCATATGGTTCACTAACAGCAACAAGTGGAAAGTCACCAACCTCCTTGAGATCATCAACAATTCAGCAGCCATTTTTTCACTTGGATCCCTCCCAACCACCCGAACAGACTACCTCCATCTCTATCAACCCTTTGCTTCACTGCTGGTGGTAGCAGAATGCCAGATAGGCAGGTATCTTAGAAGGAAACTCTCACTTTTCTCCCTCCAGAAATCGCCACTGGAACACCAGGTGGCTAAAGACCTACTCAATCAGGTGAGAAAGTTTCAAAACTCTATTCATGCCTGTATTGTACAAGACTCCTTTGAAAATTTCCAACGGTGTGGCATCAATCAGATTCATTTCTTCCACCTTGAAAAACCCCCCTGGGCAGCTCCTCCCTCAATCAAGGTGGACCTGGGGAACCAAAGAAAGTCAGTCAAACTCAACCCAATCACACAATTCATCAAATCCCATCCTCAAAGAAATACAATTGTTTACACGGATGGCTCTGCCCACCCTGAAAAGGGACTAAGAGCAGAAGCCAAAACGGAGGATGGCCAACATTCCAGGAAAGCTTATCTTGGCAGTGCTGATTTGGCCACAAATTTTGAATGCAAAGCAACAGGCCTCCTTCTTGGTTTGGAGCTAGGCCTGGACTTAATTTCCAAAGGAATCACAACCAGTATCCTGATCCTGTCCAACAGTCAGGCAGCCCTGGGTTGCGCTTTACTCCCCCAAATTCCCAAACCAGGTCAGTTCATTTTCCTCCAACTACTCAACCTGATCTCTCATTCACCAGCAGCCACTGACATCCAGCTTAAGTGGTTCCTGAGCCACTCTAAAATCCCGGGAAACAAAGCAGCCAACCTGCTTGGGGACTCTGCCAGGAAGAACAACCCCTCCCCCCCTCCCCCCTTCCAACTAAATGCATTGAAAGCCTTCAACTGCCCCCCCCCCCTCAAGGGAAGAAGCAAAAATGTCTTGTCCCCCTAATTGACTTCCCAATCTTGGCCACAGTCCACCAACTCTGTTCTGGTCACATTTGCCTCAACACCCACCTTTTCTGATTCAAGCAAGCGCATTAACCAATCTGAAACCATTGTGGAGTAGTGGAAAAGGTGAACCACTATATATCCTCCTGCAAACTCTTCACAAAGGAACAAGGTATGCTTTTTGAAGCACTCAAGAAATGTCACCTCAGCTCAAAATACTTGTCTTCCAATTACTTACTCAATAAACCCAAAGCTTATGTACCTCTTAAAACCTACATCAAACAGACTTCCCGGCTACCTGCAACTTCTAGGGTCTACTATACCCCCAAGCAGCCCCACCAGGAAGCCAACAACTAAAATTCTACCACTTCTGGTCTCTTGCCCCCCTGAAATGTCCTTCTTTTCTGGCCCCCCTCTTGCATCCATTTCTCAGTACCTTTGTCTTCCAATCTTCTCTCCTCTCTTTTCTTCCTTTCCTTCTTTCCACCTCAGATTGTACACACCCAATTTTGGTGATCCCACCCCACCCCCCTACTCACACTCATCTCAGATAAATTTTTACTGAGCTCTCCTGTCTCCCAACTTTTACCAGAACACTGGCCCCTGCGGCCTTACCATGAATGGATACACATAGTGCGCAACATCAAACCTAACTGCACTTGAAAAAAAAACAAAAATGAACCTCACAGTAAACACATTGATGCAAAAAAGGGGAGTTTGCATTGTTTGTGCCATCCTAAAAATTCTTTGTGAAGATATCAGCCAGCTGCTCATTTCCCTTGATTCCATTTCAGGTCCACAGTCTTGTTTTGCAAGGTTTTGGTGATGATGAAATTTCCTCTCACGCTTGATGTTGTCTCTTTTTGTTTGTACTCAGTCATTCTTTTGCAATCTTAGTAGTAGCTTGATGGTTGGGTAGCAAGAGATCTGTCATTTCACCCCCAAATAATTTTTTTTTATCCAAAGTGTTTCCATGGCTGCATACATACAACAGCCCCATGTAAAGTACATAAATATGTATATTCTGCCTGGTACATCAATTGCGCCACACACAGTTTCCACTTTGAGCCCCATCCAATGGGTGCTCCACCCTAAAGTGCAAATGAAACCATGAATTTCACAAGCCCCAGCTTGCCACCCAAGTTTGCATCAACAGAACCTTTGAGGGGATGATTGGCTCAAGGATCCAGAAATTGCTTTAGATTAAGGTACCCAGTCTTCCACAGGTAGTGAATGAGCCTTTTGATTTCTGCCCAATGAGACTTGTCTGGGTTGAGAGCAAACCATGCAAGGTGGTTCAGAGAAAAAGCAATGCCAGGACTTCATCCCCAAGCAGGATAAAGGAACATGCCTATCAAATGTAGATACTCTTTGTTTTCCTCCATCAATTCAATTGATGGTGGGATGTATGTATCTAGCAAGCGTACAGCACTGGTAAGGCCTGATTGGTTGGTGCTGAGTATTCTGTTGACCAATGTTGGCTGCTGTAGTGTTAAAACCCCTGAAATCCAGTTGATTTAATCCCCACAATTGAGGATAAACTCTCATGCTGTTTCACTTTCAGGAGTTTAATTGAATCCTTTTCATTTTCAGGAGTTTGATTGAATCCTTTTCAAGTCTTTCCAACATCTGAGCGGTTTCTGTAGTGAGTAGACCATTGTCAAGATGAATACGTAAGAATGACCAATCTTCCAGAGCATCAAGCATATAAATACTCTGATCCTCATTATTTGCAACAAAACCTCTGGTCCCCAAATGGTCTACCAGGTGCCTCCACCAAAAATGTCCTGCTTGCTTTGTGCTTTTATGTGAGCACTTCAGTATTGAAGTTTTGCCCTCTGGGTATTTTGGTCCTTTTGGAGGGTGGACATATAGTTCCTCATCAATGCCACACCATGTACAAAGGATTTTGTCCCATCAAATCATTCTGGGCTTTAACCAAGCTTTGCAATAATGGCCAGGAGCATTCAAAGGACAGGAAACATTGGTGTTAGCACAAAAGTAGCAGTGAAACTAACTCCTTCCTTGTGGGTGTGCCTTTTTAAAACCAACCGTGCTTTCTTTTCTTCTGAATCCCTCCTGCTGGTTGGGTTTTGTTGCCAGAACATACCGTAAGCGCAGGACATGCTCACCCTTAGAAGGTTCTAAGACAATGCAGCTCTCTTGATGAGCAAGTTTGAGAGGCAAAAAGGGACAACCAGGGTGGGATACACACCAAAGCTGATGCAGGGCTCTGGATGAGCAAGGTTGAGAAGCAAGGGGGAATTGAGATATGATACAGGCTTTACTGCATTCTTGTATTTGGTTAATCATTCATCATCCTGTCCTTAAAAAGTGACATTACCATCAACGTCTAGAAGCATATCTTGACCACTGAGAACTAAGCATCCTTAGTATAGTTGATAGTACACTTTCCCATTCACATGAGAGACCTGTGTTAAATTCCCAGAGAACACATGTTATTTTCACATTCTTAGCCCCTGGGGACAACCATGATGGGAGACATACATGTTGAGGAGTGATTTAGTGAAGAGGAGAAGGTCAGAATTGAGGCTAAATATGTTTTTGAAAGAGGATATGAGATGATTAAGGAAGTGATGGAGAGGAGAGATTAAGGCCATAGAAGGCTAAAATCTGGTTTAGGGGGTCCCCAAAAGGACCAGAGATTCAGCAAGGCTCAATTAAGTTGGCCCACATAGGGCTGGACCCCAATTACTCAATTTTGGGGTATACCCATCACCCAACCTGGTTGGGTTGGGCAATAGGTATGGGTTGGGAGTTTTTCTCAAAGATCTGAAGCACTGGTTATGTTGGGTATTTGGAAAAATAATGCCAGAGGTGCAGCATGGGTTCACTTTGGATTTTTGGGGGCCACAGAGTCAACAATGGGAAGTTTACTCAACATTCATTGTGTTGAACAACTGGTGTTTCAACAATGGGACCTCCCAGTGGTTGATTGGCTGCAGGATGGAGCTCATTTTGACCTTTGGGTCAAATCACCAGCAAGCAGGCTGGTGACTTGAGGCTAGCCTTGTAGGGTCATCTCCTTGTTTCTCCTGCGGTTGATTCACCTGTAGGAAGCAGTTGGTAGACTATAGAGCCATAGACACCATGAAAAAAGGCGGCACCTGCTGGCAGGTGTTGTTGGAATCTGGGCCAACTGCGCAGCAAACCACTATGGATTAACCAATGATAGTCATACTGTAGACAAAACCTATCATACATGTTGTTCATAAGGCAGTGTTCTCACCATGTTTTACCATTTCCTCATTCAAAATCTGTTTTTCTTGTCTACCATCATTGACTCCAAAATTTCCCTGCTCTCAGTTTTTCACTTCTTCACCCTCTTAAATTTCCTTTCTACATTCCAAACTCATAGTTGATTTTCTTTTCTTTCTTTGTGTCCTCTTTTAATTCTCAGGTTGGTCTTCCCTTGCACCCCTCACTGCCTTCAACTTGTCTTGCTGAGACTAAAATCCCTGTGATCCAAAGGTGTGCAATGTGATTCAACATCCATTTGTCTTGTCTACCATCATTGACTCCAAACTGTCCCTGCTCTCAGTTTGGTCTCCCCTTGCACCCCTCATGGCCTTCAACTTGTCTTGCTTAGACCAAAATACTTGTGATAAAAAGTTTGGTCTCCCATTGCGCCCCTCACTGCTTTCAACTTGTTTTGCTGAGACCAAAATCCCTGTGATCCAAAGCTTCTAGGTTATGAGCCCAGAGCTGTCACTGCAGTAACATCCATCACTCCACATCAGCAAATCTTCAGCCAAGAATGCTCTTCCCATACTGAAATCTTCCAACTACCCTCTCTGGAAGTTCAAAATCAAAGACTACCTCCTCACCAAAAATCTTGGACACACACTGTCTGATACTTTGCCACCTGATAATCTTGTCAGGAGAGAAACCTGCTTAGCCAAGAGAGCAATGGCTGCAGGTGTTCTTGGATTTTACATGGAACAAAACTTTTAAAACCAATTCCTCAACAATTTTGAGTTTCAATACCCCTTCATCATTTGGAACACCATTTCCAACCACTTTGAGGCCAAGAACAACAACAACCAGTCCAAATTTTACCAAGACTTCATGGCTCTCACGTGAAAATTCAAAAACCTTCCAGTGTTCATTGTGGACATCAACAAACATCTCAGTTCAATGACATCTGTTGGAATAGTCATTGCGCCTGCTGGAAGGGACATCAAAGAGTCTCTCCTGGCCAAATTCATCCTTAGCAGACTACTTCCCAAGTTCACCAGAACCAAAGAGCTTCTCTTCACCAAGCATCCGCTCACCCTTGAAATGGTCAAAGATGTTCTGGAGAACAAGCAAAGGGACTTGGGAGGACCTAGAAGTTTGTTCAAGGCAGAGAAGGTGGCATATGCAGCATAAAAAACATGCTCCAATGGAATTCAAAAAACCCTGACTCAACACAGCAAGAGCAAGTGCAGGAAACTGAAAAACAAGGGCAGAAATTGGAAGGCCAACCATGCCAAAGCAGCCAGCACCATTTCAGAAAAGGAAAAACCTAAAATTGTTGCTTGTGGCTTCAGCTGTAGGACTGCATTGGAAAACTTGTTGATCAAATCCAATCTGGCCTTCCTTGATAGTGGCACAAGTAACCACATGTTCAGTGACACCACTGTATTCAGGTTGTACACTCCTGTCAAATCCATGGTTGAACTGGCCAATGGCAGCCACCTGAAAGCTGAGGGCAAGGGAATGGTCCTGGTCTCCATCCCTGATGGTTCAATCATCAGCACAAATGCACTCCACATCCCTGGCATATCCAGCTCACTTTTAAGCCTTTTTTGTTTGTATGAGAGGGGTTGTGAAATTGTGCACTCAGGCCCATCCACCTTTGATGTTGTCTACCACCAGAAGTTACTCTTCAATGCTTTGGGACAGAATGGAACATGCAGTTTCCCACTTGTGGTGGTACCACAGGTTGACTTGGAGGCCTTTAGCAAACCCTTGGTGCTCAAGATCTCAACAAGCAACCACAACATGCTCCACTGCAGAGCTGGTCACCCTTGAAATGAAGTTCTCAGCCAGATGTTTGGTATAGCCCAAGTGAAAATCAATTGCAAGTTGGGTCAACTGCCCAAGTCCACCCAATTGCCCTTCCCATCAAACCTCCATCCTGCTCCCCATCAACTCCACACACTGCACATGGACTAGAGTGGCTGCATCAGTCAACCTTTTTTCAATGGCTTTGAATAATTCCTCAAAATCACTGACCAATTCACCAGGTTCAAGTCCATACATCTACTCCAGTCTAAATCAGAAACTCTCTCACACTTCAGAGGCTTCCATGCTCAAGTGAGAAACAAGCACCAAGAGAATCAAATCTTTTTGGTCCATGCCATTGGGGGTGGAGATTTCAAAAGCACCAAATTCCATTCATTCCTCCTGGCCAACAGAATTCATCACCAAAAACAGCCCCTTACACACCCCAGAAGAACCCTGTTGGAAAGAGAGGGAACCACACCAAAGTTGAGAAGGCCTGAAAAATCCTCAAAGAGGCCAGCCTCCCAGCTGACTTCTTTTCAGTGTCCACTGCCATTTTCCTGGAGAATGTGACTCCCTCCAAAAAACTTGGGTGGAGGGCCCAACATGAGCTGTGGACTGGTCAGCCATTTGACTTGAAGTGCTTCCATACCTTTGGATGCCTGTGGTATTCCAACCTCCCCAAACACAAGCAAGACAGGAAATCTGGCAAAAACTCCATCACATCAATCTTCATTGCTTATTAGGTGGGCCCGCACAACTTCTGGGTCCTTTCTTCCAACAATAAAATCCTCCTCACACATGTTGTATGTTTTGTAGAAGACTCATTTCCCGGCACATCCATCCTCAACACCTGCTCTCTCCACAACAACATGCTCCCTCCTCTCTCCAAAGAAGAACCTCATGAGGCTACTTGCAAACCCTTAAACAAAGGGGGTGCAGCAGGATCAGATTTTACCAACCCATCCCCTGAAGCTGAGTCCATTTTTCCCTTCCCCAACAGTCCCCAGTATGAAATGGTGCAGGCTTTCAACCCACCCACAAGATCTGCTCCCCTGCCTCCCCCCAAATCTAAACCCAGATGGGAATACATCATTACACCCAATGTTGCCCCACAGGAAATCAACATCTCCGTAGACCCATCCCCCATTCTCACCACTAGATGGTGGGCTCACCTTGATTGAGCCTTCCTCACAATCCGCATCCCAAGGACATACCATGAGGAAATGCAACTTACCAAGGCCATAAAGTGGACAGAGGCAGTCACGGCTGAGCTTGGCGCCATGGCCAGAGTTAAGGTCTGGTCAGTTTTCAAGAAGCCCTCCTTGGCTGACCTTCTCAACACCTTATTGGTCTTTTGCATCAAAGAAGACTCCAATTGCAAGGTCTCCAAGTTCAAAGCCTGTCTGTGTGTGCAGGGAAGCAGGCAAGAAATTGAGGAGGGCCTAATGATGTATGCCCTTACTGGCAGGCCTTCCAGTCTTTGCCTGGTTCTGCTCTTTGGGCTTAGCTGGGGTTATGACATTCATTCAATGGACACCAATAATGCCTTTCTCAACAGCAAGCTGGACAAACCTGTCTAATTGCAAGCACCCTCAGGTCTCTAAGTCCCAGAGGTTTCTTTCCTTCTTCTCCACAAGGCCATCTATGGACTCAAGCAGGCCCCTTGGGTCTGGTATTCCACTCTCTGAACTTTCTTCCTATCCACTCAATTTTCTCTTTCCTCTGCTTATCCCTGCCTGTTTGTGTTGAAGGTTCTGGACTGTCCATGCCTTTTGCATTTTTACATTGACAACATGTTCATTTTCAGATAAGATGTTGCATGCCTTAAGAGCCTCTTTGCCAAAGAATTCACCATGGAGGACCTGGGTGAAGCCCAGCATCTCCTTGGCCTCAAGCTTACAAGGACTAACCCTTTGGAACTCCACATCTCCCAAGATATATAAACTGTCAAAATCCTCAAAGACTAAAAACTTCTCCACTGTAAACTGGTCACCACACCCATGGTACCCAACAAAATTCTGGTGGCAGCCTTGGACGCTGACCACATGGCTTTTGTCAAACTGGGAATCAATTAACAATGGATCCTCAGTTTGCTCAACTACTTGGCCATTTTCACCAGACCCAACATCTCCTATGCCATGTCTCAACTCTCCCAGAACCTTGAAAAACTTGGGGTGGTTCACTGGAACACTGTGACCTACCTTCTAAGCTACCTTTCCTCCAATTCCAACCACTGCATCTGTATCTGTAGTGCCAAATATCTAGATCAGCTTAGCATATACACCAACTCTAACTATTCCAACTTCCCCAAAACCAGGAGGTCCTACTCTGGATACCTCTCTTTCCTTGGTGGTAACCTCATCTCCTGGAAGGCCAAGAAGCAGCCCACTGTTTGCCCCTCCACCACCAAAGGCAAGTACTACACCCTCTATGAAGGGGTGCAGGAACTCACGTGGCTAACCCAACTGCTCTCCTTGCTGCCAATTTCCATCTCAAAGCCCAGGTTATTTTTTGAAAACCAAAGTGCCATTGTGCTTGTGGTCAACCCCCTGTACCAGCAGAAAACCAAGCACATTGACATCATCTTCCACTGGATCTTCAAAAAAATAAATGCCTCTCTATTTCACATCAAGTATTTTCCCACCATCAACATGCTGTCCAAAATATTCACCAAGGCTCTCACAGCTCAAAAGAATTGATGGGAAGTCCAAGCTATCAATCTTATGGGTTTTGAATGAGGGGGGTCTTGAAATCTGGGGCAACTGCGCAGCAAACCACTATGGATTAACCAATGATAGTGAGACTGTAGACAAAACCTATCATACATGTTTTTCATAAGGCAGTGCTTTCACCCTGCTGTACTTTTTCCTCATTCAACATCCATTTGTCTTGTCTACCATCATTGACTCCAAACCATCCCTGCTCTCAGTTTTGCACTTCTTTGCTCCCTCTTACATATCCTTTCTACATTCCAAACTCATTGATGATTTTTGTTTCTTTCTTTGCATCCTCTTTTGATTCACAGGTTGTTCTCCTGTTGCGCCCCTCACTGCTGTCAACTTGTCTTCCAGAGACTAAAATTCCTGCAATCCAAAGGTGTGAAATATGATTCAAAATCTGTTTGTCTTTTCTACCATCATTGACTCCAAACTGTCCCTGATCACAGGTTGGTCTCCCCTTGTGCCCCTCACTGCTGTCAAATTGTCTTTCTGAGACCAAAATCCTTTTTATCCAAAGATTTTTCTGCTTGAGGTGCAGCACCTAAAACTTTTGTTTGTTTGGTTTTGACTTGAAGAAAAATTTTTTTCTAACTTGAGTAGGAAACTGAATTTTTTTTTGTACAAGTTCTTGATTATTCAAAGTAATTCTAATGCATGCATGGAATATAGAAGATATGGAATCATGGGGAATTTCAATTCTATTGAATGAAAAAATTTGAGTATACCATCAAGACAAGTGGTTTTATTTTGATTATGTATTATATTTAGTAAATCTTTAGTGGTTGACATCACATTTTCTTGATTATTGATATTTTCATCAATTTGATGTTCAAAAGGGAAAATAAGATGTTTTGAAAATTCCATGTTTTTTCATTTTTTTGAATAGATATGTTTTTTTTGAAATTCATAATGCTTTCATTTATTTTCAGTTGAATCATTCATTTCTTGATTGCATTGTTTGTTTTATTAGTCTTTTTTTCCTTTTAATGTTAATTTTGTGAATTTTCTGATTCTTATTGAATTAATTAAAAATGAAATGGGTTTATTTTTGTTTGAAATCAGTCATGGTATTTTATGAATTTATTGCTTTATGTTTTTTTCTTATTTTCTTATTTTTTTGCTTTTTGTTTTTTGCTTTTTTTTTTTAGTTTTTTTTTTTTAATTTTTTTTTTCCTTTTTTCAATTTTTTCAATTTTTTCAATTTTTTCAATTTTTTAATTTTTGTTTTTTTATGAATTGTTTTTGATTTTTTTTAAATTTTTAAATTTTTCTGTTTTTTTATTTTTATTTTTATTTATCTTCATCTTTTTCACCCCTCACCCTGTCGGCACAATGGATGACTTAGCTTAAGTAATCCATTGTTCCAACAGTTTTTCCCCTGCGCGCCTCCTCTACCAGTGGGGGAGTTTCCTGGGGGTCAATCTTGCCACAAGCAACCATTGGAGCGGTGGAAAAGTTAGGCTAAGTTGTCCATAGTGCCAACAGTTGTCCCCCTGCGCACCTCCTCTACCAGCAGGGAGAGTCACATGGGGTTCAATCTTGCCGCAATCAACTGCTGGAATGGTGGAAAACTTAGGCTAAGTTTTCCTTTTTTCCAACAGAGAGAGGAGCGGGAAAAAAATTAATAAATAAATCAAAAACAACTAAAAAAATCAAAAAAAAAAAAATCTCCCCCCCCCCAAAAAAAAATGAAGAAAATCAAAAAATCAAAAAAAGAAATCATTTTTTGAAAAAAAATATCAAATGATATTCAAGAAAATAAAAACATCAAAAGAAAAACATAAAAAGGAAAAAATAAATAAATAAATAAATAAAAAATGAAAATAAAAATAAGAATTCAACCTTTCAAAAATTTACAAAAAAGTTCAATTAAAAAAACTTGATTTTTTTTTAAAAAAGGTGTAAGAATAAATTTTTAGAAAGGTAGATGTATATTCAATGCCACTGATTCATTTTCCCACGTGGTTAATGGGTATGAGGGAACTCAGCCCATGTTTTTGGAATTGTTTTGGCAATGATCTTCTGAAAAAAAAAGTATCCAAATCAGATTGATACCTGCCACTGACATGAACTTTCTTCATTGATGAAAAAAAAATTCTATAGATAATAGGTAAATTTACTTTTATTTGATAGAATTGATAGCATGTAATTTTTAAGCTTGAAAAAAATCAAAAAAAAAAATCCCACGTTACATAGCTCTGAACCAAATTTCTTAAAAGTGGTAAAATATATATGGAATTAAAACTAAATACATAAATTCCCAATTCTTATTTTTATTTCAAAATTTTCAACTCAATTCATGAATTACATAAATATTTTGCACAAATCTTCTGGGACCATACATAAACAAATTTGATCTTTGACTCCAAAACCAAAACAAATTCAAAACAGGTTCCACTCACCATTGCAGGTGCTACACCTGCCAGCAGGTGCAGCCTTTTTTTTCATGGTGAGAATTCTGAGAAAGCATCCAGATGATTTCACTAAATTAGAATGAGGGGAGAAGCACATTGGATTTTGGTCCTTGGTTAAATACCCAATAACTGCGGGTATTGGTTTGGGCAATCAACATCAGATACCCACAGGTTGGGTGCTGAAATTAATTTTGGGGTTGGTTATGGGTTGGGGTCCAGCCCTAGGCCCAAATGGAAAGAGGGCCAATGGTTTTTCATTCAAGATATCATGAAAGAAAAAGTATTTATAGACAAGAAAAGAACCAAAAATTAGACCTTGAACAATAAGCAATATTAAATAAGATAACAGAAGATGAAATTTTTGAGAGACAAGATGTAACAGGAAGTATCAAAATATTCATAATAGATGTCATTCATTTATGTGTAAGGCTCAGGTGACAGGTGAAAGAGATGATGGACAGAAGAATAAAATTAACAGTCATTCAATAATAAGGTGGCCTAGAAAGCTACAAGGATCAGGGTATGCATAAGGTGCTTGTGACAGGAAAAGCAAAAGGGCAGACAAAAAATAAAGGATGAATGATAATGAAAAGGGAGGGCTTGCAATCTGGATCCAAGTTCAACACCTCTTACAGGGAGAAAAATAACCTCTGTAGATAAATCCAAAGCAAGAACTTCCACAGTTTCTGCATCTCTATCTACCTGACTATCTTTTAACTTCACACACCCCCTTGCTTTCTGTTGATGTTAAGACTCATCTCCATTCCATAAATTCTGTTCCTTCTACTGTGTTTCCTCACTATTCTTTTTTTTCCTTAACTAAGATTCTCATTTGCCAATCTTTGATTTCCTCTGTCCTCCCTACATGTGGTTCTTATGTGTTATAATCTCCTATGGGTGAAGACACTCCAAACTTATCATCAGAGCAACAATGGCATTACCACCTCTGAGTTATCCCAGTTGGGATAAATTAATGCAGTTTCTTGTAGTTGTTGACTGCACTCACTATTGCAGCTTCCAAGACAACCTCCCTCAAGAGCTCAACCAACTGAACCACTCAACCACTCAACCAACAAACCTACCTCAACCACTACCACCATATTAGGAAGACCAGCAGCCAGCTTGATCCAAGTAAGAACATCAACTTTCAACTCATTAACCGGTCTACAAATTTACCTCTCTTTTTCAGATCCTTCAAGGCGCTCTTCTCCATTTGATCAATCAAGGCTGGTTCTGCAACCCTAAACTCTAGCTGTCCCTCTGTTGTTGGCATGCTGTTCAGACTCTTTGGCCTCAGAAATTTTTTCCTCTGTTGGTCACACTCTTGTAATTTTCATTTTTTTGTTTATTCTATGGCCCTCTTACTCATTTCTGAGGTCACATGAAATATAGCTTGGTCTTGGTTAAAAACTCAAAAAGCTCTGATGATCAAAAGCCTGCAACAATCAAAAATATGGATCAACTGGGAACTTTGTCAACACCAGGACCAGGGGGGATTCCACCAATTACAAATCCTTGGCAATCAAATCTCTCATTGAATCCAAACCTTTACTGACCTTCAACAACTACAGTATGCGGCGGAAAAAGTTTGAGAAACTTTTCAAATTATTTGGAATATTTAATATCATGAATGCAGATGAATCAATCTGTTTAGAAAATGACATCAATCAAGAATTTTTAGCACACATTCTTGCATAACTCAATACAAACACCTAAAAAAATATCATCAACAATATTGACAAGCACAACACCAAATTGATTTGGATCTCAAATTTAGAAAAATTCACATAATCCCAATTTGCAAACAGAGCTTTTTTCTTCAAGGTATTCCTCCATCTTTCAATGGAAACCAACATTGATGTGTTTGTAATGGCAGTCAAGGTATACCTCAATAAAATGATGAAAGTTAGTATACATCTCCCATTGTAAATGATTTCCTACCTTTTCATTTTCAAATTCCCCTCTTCAATGCAAAAAATGAAATCCTAAATCATGCATTCCACCAGAGACATGAAGATTGATGTTGTGCTCAGCCACCTCATCAACATAAGAACAATTAAATAGCCAAAAGCAAACAGGCTGAGCCAGTAAATTTTGCTCTCTACAGGCAAACTTGCTGCAAGAATGGAAAAAAACCAGCCATTACCTCTTATGCTTCTAGCTCATGCTTGTTTGAATTCCCAAAGCTCAAACCACCAAACACTCATAACCATGGTACAAAAAAGGCAAAACCAAAGGCTAAGGACAAAGCACACTTCTATTCCTTCTTCTGTGGACTAAGCTCAACTTCCCCAACTGATCCCATCACTCAACAGGGATTCATCCTGGACTCTGGATGATCCATCCACATGATCATTTATAAGGACTCCTTCACAATTTTTGAAAAGAGCAATGGATCAGAAAAGATACAAACCAGAAAAATGGATGCCGCCATAACTATCAAAGGATGAGGTGAGGCATCTCTAGCCACAAAGGATGCTAATCTGCTGCTGTCTGCTTCTTTCTAATTCTGACTGGGTTCCAAAGTCTACTGTGAATCTGATCTTGATGGGAGCACTCATGACTCAAGGAGAAAGTCTTCAAGTCAACATGAGCAAAATTCCCAATTCATTCAAGCTGAAAATTGAAAAATCAACACTAATCTCCAGGTCCATCATCAAAAATCTGTTTTTCATCAATATGGCCACCAAGAAAAATAAGAACCACTAATCAAATGTGGGGCTAGAAAACATTCATTGCTCACTAGGCCAGGCTAGCCTAGGAAAAATGGAAAATTACCTGAATACCAAACTCTTGGACTTTCTGAAGGATTCCTTTGAGCTTCTCAGCTGTGACAGAGCTAAGATAATTCAGGAAACCTTCAATTTCCAGCAGGAATTTTCCTGAAGCTGTTTCAAAAAGTTCCATCTCAACCTTGTTGGGCCATCAATCCCACATCCAAGGGAGGTTTCAAATAAATCCTCACCCTTATTGACTTGCACTCTGGATAAATTGCTGGTTTTCCTCTCAAATCAAAAGGCAATACCACTGATTCTCTCATCTTCTTAATTGAAAATCAGCACTGAAAGACTCATCTGTATCCAATTGACATGTGTTCCAATGGTGGGGGAAAATTTATGAATCAAAAACTCCAGAACTATCACAAAACTCATCAGAAAACCTTACCACTCCCAACACAATGGTTGTGTGGAATGGGAAAAAAGAAAAATAATGGAAGCCACTCAAGCTACTCTGTTCAACTCTAATCTTTCAAAATATTTCTGCAATGAAGTAGTCAGGGGTTTCTGCCTCATGCTCAACCAGATCTCAAAACAGAAAGTTTAATATTCACCCTGGAAAAAGATGCATAAGAAGAATCTCCCTGGAAAATATATCAAGCCCATTGGCACTGGTCTTACCTGCAGACTCAAAAAAATCAACACCAATTGAAAACTAAGCAAAAAGGGGGCTCCTTGAGTACTGATAGGATTCAATCAATAACCAATCTCCTAAAAAATAATCACACCGTCCCAAAAGATTGTTGAAACAAAGCACTTCAAGTTCAACCATCAAGAGCTGATGCCAATCTTCTCTGTGGACAACATCACCAATAGCCCTGAAATTTCAATCTTGAATCCCACTTCCACTCCCAACTCAACCGGTCTCAATCCAATCTCAGTTGAGACAAGGCTTATGCCCAATCCCCCATCAAAGGAGAATCCAATAAAAATGACTCCAACGTATCTTTGGACTCAAATTCAGCATTCAAAGAGAATCTCAAACCAATTCTGAGGAACCAAGACACACTGTCCAAACCTGATTGACATGTCTTCCTGACTGAGGAAGTTCCAACATCCCTTGAAGAGTCCAGGACCATTCCACAGGGGAAAGAATCAGTCTTGAAGGAATTCAGCACAATTGAGGACCAGGGAGTTTGGGAGGAAGTCAATTACAATATATTCACTAATCCGCTCAACAAAGTTCTGGTCTTCAAAATCAAGCACAACACCCACAGTGAAGCACCAACCTTCAAGACACAACTCTGCATCCAGTGCTTCAATGAAAGGTTTGGCCTTGACTACCTGGAGACCTATGCTCCCACTGGTAAATTAGCCTCTCTGACGCGAGTCCTGACATAAATCACCAAGAAAGATCTTGATATGCTCCAGCTTGATTTGAAGGGGGTGTTCTTGCAATCCATGCCTATAAATAGAAGAGGATGAAACAAAAGTTGTTTTTTTCATGTTTACAATCTCCTAGTTGCTGGGAATGTGGATGATTTCAAGGATAAATTCCTTTGTGGGTTCAAACACTCCTACGCTCATCCTCCAAACACTCTCCTTGGGGTGAAGATAGAGAAGAAAGATGGTTTGATTCATTTATCCTTACCTCTCCACATAGAGAAAGTACTAGAGGAACTTAATCTCCAGAACAGTTGACTGGCATCAACTGCACTCACCCCCAGTCTCCACCTTGGTATGGCCAAAGGAGAAGACTGTCAGAGGCTCCTTGCCCTGGACCTTGCCCTGGATGTTAACTATTGGTTGCCTATTGGCCAATTAAAATTCATTGCTGGGCTTTCCCAACCATACATCAGCCTTTCCTTTTCAAGCCTAGCCAAGCACTGCAAAAAACCCAGTCTCAGTCACTGGAACAAAGCCATGTGTGTCTGGAGATACTTGGCAAACACAAAAGATATGACCCTCACCCTTGGCCCACAATCAATTTCCAACAGACTAGTCTGCTTGAGTGATGCAACATGTGCCAAAAGTCCAAGCTCCAGAGTCTCCCAATCTGGCTTTATATGTCAAAGGCAGTCCCCTCTACTGGACTAGCAGGTGCCAACACCCTATCACTCATTCCTCAACCAAATCCAAATGTTTTTCTCTATCCAGCTGTCATCTCCAAGCACAGTGGCTCCAAAAACTTATTGAAGACATCTACCAGAGTTCCTTTGAGTGCCCAATCCACCTAATTGAAAAAAAGGAATCAAAAACAAAATCAAGAGATTTGGGTCCAACTCCAAAGCCAAAAACATTGAAATCAAGACCAAGAGCCTCTGCAACAACTTCAAATATGGCCTTATCAAAGTCAGGCTGATACCATCACAGTTGATGAGGTCAAAGGCTCTGAAAAAGGCAGCCAACAAGAACTCTACCATATGACTTTTAAATGTGTTCAGTTCTCTATTCCACTGGTCTCTGAGTTGTGAGGTTGTGTTGATGTTAAGACTCATCTTCATTCCATAAATTCTGTTCCTCCTAGCATGTTTCCTCACCATTTTTTTTTCCCTCAACTCAAATTCTCCTTTTCCAATCCTTGATGTCCTCTTTCCTCCATACGCGCAGTGCTCATGTTTTATAACCTCCTACCAGTGAAGACACTCCAAACTTATCATCAGAGAAACTATGGAATGACCACCTCTGAGTTATCCTGATTGAGATAACTCAAGGAAGTTGCTTGTAGTTGTTGACTGCACTCACTATTGCAGCTTCCAAGACAACCTCTATCAAGATCTTGACCAACTCAACCATCCACCACTCAACCAAAAAAACTACCTCAACCACTACCACAATATCAGGAAGACCAGCAGCAAGCTTGATCCAAGTAATAAAATCAACTGTCAAATCATTTACCAGTCTAAAAACTTACCTCTCTCTTTCAGAGGTAACAAAATCAACTTTCAAATCATTTGCCAGTCTAAAACTTACCTATCTCTTTCAGATCCTTCAAGTCACCCTTCTTCATTAGATCAATCAAGGCTGGTTCTGCAACCCTAAACTCTGGCTGTCCCTCAGTGGTTGGTATCCTGTTCAGACTCTTGTCATTTTAATTTCTTTTTTTATTCTATGGCCCTCTTACTCATCTCTGTGTTCACATGAAATATAGATTTGTCTTGGTTACCAATTCAAACAGCTCACAATTTCTAGACTTTTAGGGATTTCATTCAGAAAAGTTCCTTCAGTTGGTTGTTTTCCTTGGGCTGATGAATTCAGTGAAGCTTTCTGCCGATTTTTTGGCTTTTGGAATATATTGTATTTCAAAATGCTTGTTGATGATGGATTCCCAAATCAATTGCATTTTTACATCAATTGTTCTGGTGAAATCCTGGAATAGTTGGTTTTCAATCCAGGCAATGGTCCCCTGATTGTTGGAGAATAGAAGTGGTGTTGAGACAATAGATTGATTGGGAAGACCCAGGGTCCTAAAGAGTTTTGAGATACACATGATTTCTGTCCTTGTCTTTGAACCAGCTTGGATTCAGCTTTGCACACCAACAGGGCTAAAAAGACTTTTTGGAGTTTCTCCAGCTGACCAGCTTATTGAGGTATATGCAACTTCCATAGAAGTATTAGAAACCAGTGGAATTGTCAAAATCAGGTTCCAAGTAGCAAAAAAGCTAGTCTGGGTGGAAGGAAGATTTTCACAGAGTGGGACCTAAGCTGGAGTTTCTCTTTAGAATCAAAGGAAATATAATGACTGGGATTTGTGGGATTTAGAAGTGGCAATAAGAAATTGAGAGAGGTGTCTGGTTGCAAAAGGAAGATGCAGTCTGGTTAATTTGAACAGGCAGCAAAGATGCCCAACTTCCCCTCAGGAATCAAATTAAATAAGGATGGATTCTGGATCATGGAAGTGAGAACTGTGAGGCAGGGGAGATTTCACAGCTCTGCAGTCTTGCATGTTTAATTCCTCCAGGATTTTGCCAATGTATGAATCTTGGTGGAGGAAGATTGATCTGCTGGGAAAATACCTGACTACCCTTGTACCTAGGAAGTACTTAAACTCATCAAGGCTATCAATTCCAAATATCTTCTTAACTTCCTTCTTCATGAAGGAGATTTTTAAACCTCAAATACTAGTTTTTCAATTTTTATGAAGGCAAAACATGGTTGATTAGGATTTTTGTTCAGGAATAGACAAGGTTCCTCCAGGGATGGATAAAACTTGATGTATTTGAATAATTTTTACAAGTTTTTGTACCAGACTCTTTGGGGCTTTCCTTGAGGCTTTATAGAGACTGTTCAAGCTTGATTCCCTCACCTGGTTTCAAATTTATTTTGGTTCCTTGTGGGGGAAAAATGAAAAGCTTCTCCTCAGGCTCAACTTTTAATAATGCACACCAAAAATCTATCTGAGGAAGCTCTAGGTTCTGAACAGCTGCAATGGCAAGAAGAACCCTCAGAGTTGTGAGCCTCCTGATTGGGGCAAACATTTAATTGAAATCTACCCCTCAGAATTTGTTGAATCCCTGCATGTAGAGCTGGGCCTTGTTTTTCACAAGTAGGCCTTTTGAATAAAGTTTTTTTCTGAAGAGCCAGGTTGTGTCCAGGGGTTTGAAATTGGGAGTGATAGGAGAAAATTTCCAGAAATTGTGCCATTGAATTTTTTATAGTTTGATGTAAATTTCTTGGATCAATTGAAGCTGATTGAGGTAGTTGGTGGCCTCTTGATACAATTTTGGGTCCCAAGACTCATTGGGAACACCAACCACCACATTGGCATGATGGTGGTGGCCAGTTTCAATTCTGTTGGGATCAATATCACCAGATATATTCTTAAGGGGAATTGAGTAGAAGGGTACATAAAAATAGTGCTTAGTTCCTTTAGGAGGAGCACTAAACACTTCAGAGGAAGTGTTGGTAAGTTTTTTCAATTTGGAGCTGGATTTGCCGAAATGAACAGATTTTTTGGATGCTTTGGTTACATTTTGGTTGTGGGGAATTTTATTTTCTTCTTCAATGATATTGAAGAGAAAAGAGGTGCTAATTTACAGAAGGGGAGGAGTAGACTGAGTTTGGGAAGGAAAGGAGTCAGGAAATAATGGACATGGCTGGAAAGCAGAATGGAGTCAGAGGAAGGAACCCAAGAATTTTAGGAATTTTTTCCTTCCTTGTACCCAATGAAGATTCTCTCAATGCCACTGGAATAAAACTTAGAGTCACTCAATTTTTTTTCATGATAAAAAACAACTTGAAACCCAAAATTTTTGAGGTTCCAAAGTGAGGGAGGGGTTCCAGTCCAGAGTTCCAGAGAAGCTTTCATGCCAATAGAGCAGTCCATAATTCTGTTTTCTAATGACACTGTGGTAAGAAATGCATCTCCCCACAAGACCAAGGCCAATCCAGAGTTCATGAGGAGGGTCCATGCTTTCTCAAGGGTGGTTTCATTTCCCCTTTTGGAGAAGGGTTTTTTCTTGGGTGTGGAACCCTATAGGGTGCAGTTTTATAGTGAGTGATTCCATTCTTGGAGGAAAGCTTGGAGAAGGAGATTTGAAAAAATTACATTCCATTATACAAGACTTGAGGCTGAAATTTAATTAATTCATCTTCTAAAAAGGACCAAATAATGAAGCAATTGCAAGAAATTGAGACATCCCATCTCAATACTTATTAAATTTTGTTGAAATGGGTTTGATACTTTTATTTATGTGCTCATTTAAAAATGTATTTCCAGCTTCTTGATGCTTAATTCAGTTTCCTTCATCAAAATATAAAATAAATTGGAGGTTGGGTATTTTTTACCACATAGTTTAGTTGTAACAATTTAAAAATTTCTCAAGAAATCCTTCATAATATTAATTTCCATCAAGTCTAATTCAGTTGGGAAATTGGAATAGTTAAAATCAATTATTGAAATCTTTTGAAATCATGACTTTAATGGCTATGCAGATTAAATCATCTTAAAGCAGGGTTTCCAGAAGGTTTGAAAATCAGGGGAGGATTTCTTCTTGCCAGGAATTTTTAATAATTCTACTGTTTCCTCAATTTTTTTTGATGGTTTTGGCTTGCATTGATGTAATTTATGCTACTTCTAAGATGTTCAATACCATCTTCAGAGATCTTCATTCCATCCTTTACCACCAGATTTATGAAATGGGCTGCACATCTAATATTAATACATTTTCCTTGATTGAGAATTGAATGAGTTGGTTGTTCCAACAAAATTTCCTTGAGGCAAGAAATAGCAACATCATTTGAATTGGCATTACCAAATTTAATGAAATATAACTGACAAAAGAAAAATACAAAAAATACTCAGAAAAATATCATTGAGTTAATAAATCATAAAAATGATTATAAAAGGAAAATGATCTAACATTATCACTAATTTTCCATTCTTGCATTGTTTGAATAATTCTTTCACAAATTTCTGACCCATTATTGGGGGAAGGAGGTTTCCTAAATCCATTTATATTTTTGACAAGATTCCACTCTTCATTGATTTAATGGCAATTGAAAACCATGTAACCATCATTTTAAGCTGATTTCCAAAGATCAGCAGTCAAAGCCAAATTTGAAAAATTGTTTATTTTTTGTTAAATTTCTAATTCCAGGTTTTCATAAATTTCCATGCAATTTCTTTGCAATTTAGTTCTGCCAGGAATTCTCATGAGGGACTGAATGGTATAGATAAATTTCATTAATTGACTGTGTTCAACCCTACAAAATGGGTACTAATCAATGATTATTAAACTGGCCAGCTGACTTTGTGCTAAATCACTATTAAATTTCCAATTTTTGAGCGTTTTTGTAAATTTTGATTGAGTTATGAGAGTTTTATTGAGTAAATTTCTTTCATATCTGGTTGAAAATCTAGAACATTCCTCAATATGATGCCACAGATGTTTTTTACCTGACCTGATTTTTCCTGAAAGAGATGACTGGCAATATTTACAATTTTCCTTAAAATTTTCATTTTGAACAAGAAAAATGAATCAAGTCATTCAATCAAAATAAAGAAATAAAAAAAGAGAGAAAAGCAGCTTGATTTCCCATTTCCATCTCAACAAAATTTTTCCCACTCATTGCAACTTAACTTGCACTTTTTTGAAAATAGTAATAGGGGGGTAAATTCAAAGGAGGACTTGGCCGGCAATGTAGACAACTGATTTTGGGGCAAGGGTTCATCTGATAAGACTTTTATTTCATCTTCACGTTGATATCTCATTGGTTGTTCAAAAAAAATCAATTTTTAACAGGAATAAACTTTGCAAGTTCACTTGTGTGAGTCCTCAATTCACAACCAAACTTGAGTTACTGAAGCATTGAGTTGGAAAGAACCTGTAGATGTTTGCCCCAATTTTGAAGTCATCACCAACCAGCGACCACCATGGGCCACATCATACATGTGACCATACATCATGGCCAGATCTGTCTCACCCTTGGCCAACCCAAGGTTAGTGTTGTTTTATTGTTTTGCATCAAAACATACTCCTTGAACAAGAAGACTCCAGGCCCTGGCGTGAAAGAGGAGGGCAGACCACCGCCTCCTCCCACTCCAACATGCACTGTTCACTGTATGGTGTACGGTACCCAACATGCACTTTTCACTGTATGGTGTACGGTACCCAACATGCACTGTTCACTGTATGGTGTACGGTACCCAACATGATGACTTGTCAGAGTCATCAATGCCCTTCAGGCTTCAACTTGGAAATCAAACAAGGCAAGAAAAAGAAAAAGGGGGTACCCATGGGTCAACCCACCATCTAAGAGAACCCACCAAACCCATACCCGCACCCACGGCAGCTTGAGGTGGGTCGGGTCAACAAAAGGTTTTTCTGAAACCCCTCTACCCAAACCCGGATAGATACCCACCGGGTCCGGGTATTGCGCGGATCGGTCCGACCGATGAATACCCTGACTTCCAAGGCTATTCCTTGTTTCTTTTCTTCCAAAGGGTTAACCCACAACAAACCTCCAATCTAACAGCATTGGTTATCCCATGCGCAACCTGGCCTGATTAGCCCCCTGAGAAAACAATATCTTCCGATGCAAGATCATTGTGCCTGCTGCCAGATGATGACAAGGATAGGTAGAGTGAGCTCTTCTTAGTTGTGATCTATCACAATGTCTAAAAAGTTGCTTTAAGCAAGATGTATACCGTACCCAATCGTCTGGTACTAACTGATTTACTCCAAGGGTACCTTGACTTGGATTCCTGCCCTCACCTTTTTGTTCGCTTTTTGCTAAACAAGACAATAATTCGGCTCCTCCTTCTGTACGACACCATGTCATGATGGAAAGTGTTTAGCCAAACAGTATTAATTGATTCAAAAATTTTGGTTGAAGAAGCTGAAGAGAAGGCTTGACGAAGACAAGCGTTGACCGATGTGGGGATCGACTAAAGGATTCTACTACCGGTGAATTACTTTGAAGGGCTGGAAAACTGCACTCGATGCATTTCAAAAACATCAGAGCTGAATGTTACTCGCGAAAATTTACCGGTGAGAGTCGTCTATGTTGATTCGTCACTTCTCGTGCGAGGACTGGGGGCGCGGGTCCGGCCGCAAAGGTTTTGGTTTCCATCCATGTGTCGGGGTTCTAAGAAGTTGACGGGGTCAAGGCTTGTATGAATAATTTTTCTAATGGAGGAGAACGAATAGAATAACCCTTCTGGGATTTGGTAGGAAACGAGTCCTGATAAAAACCCAGTTATCTCTCGGTCACTTACTGCTCGCGCTGATGCTTTGCGATCTGGGCGTAAATTTCGTTTATTGTCAGGGCATGGCCCAATGTGACTGATTTTATCCCAAGAAATTCATTAGTTTTTCATCTTAACGGCCGTTCAGATTACAACATGAAGGTGAGCGATTGGGGTCAACTTACTTTGAAGACTGATGAACAAGCAAAACGTAAAACTCCATAATATGAAGGAGCCCATTTTTCTTTAGAAATCGACTTAGTATGGGGGGCTAGCTTCTGTCGAGCTATCAATAGCCAAGCAAAGCAAGTGGGATCCAGATAATTCCACTTATCAGAACGGTTGTCTTGAGATGGTCAAGGACAGGATTTTCTTAGGTGGGATAAATCGAATCATTGCCGAGCCCATAGGGGGATCTTAGACAAATTTCAAATTGATCATATACGACTTTGTTTCCGCTACATTGGTAGAGGGGCATTGATATGAATATACAATCGTCTGTAACCCAACCGAAGTTTCCAAGCCCATGACTTCCGCTGGCAATGGGTAATTCGACTGATGAGAAGTTCACGTCCCTGGGGATTAGACATGTATGTAGCACGAATCAAGGGCTGACCTCGACGCTTTCCAAGACCTAGCATGTACGAGTATACAAGAGACTTGGGGTCCGGAATATCCGGCATTGTATCGCTGGGGTCCCCGGGGATGGAGACACATTGTTGTAGGAATCAAGCGCTGACCTGATGCCTTCCAAGCTCTCGAGAACACCAACCACCGTCGCGATAGAACCTCGTCATGCTCCACCAATTTGCGAGGCGCGGTGCGGTCGATTATAACTGTAATTGATGTCGAAGGGTTTTCGACTCTCGTCACGATCCCATTCGATCGCAAGACGGTGATGGAGGCGTTCCGGGCGCGCTCCATTACCACGCAGGTGTTGCAGTGTTATGTATGTACTTATTCGCGGCGGACGTGTACGAAAGTCACCGCACTCAAAACCCTGAAGCTGTCAAAGTAGGGCTTCTGTCCAATTAAGGATTCACAGAGCGTGACAGCGCCTGACATCTTTGTACAGAGGGGTTGGTCACAAAATGATAGTAGGTATTCCCCCAGAGAAAGAAAAACAAGAAGTGACAAACGCTTGTTTGTTCAAATATTTTAAGGACATTTTGATCTTCTAGAATATACTATGTTGTTCTATCATATGTTAGTACATACTATGTTATTCTAGGTTATTCCATATGTCCTATATATTCATGCCTTGTATATTTGTATTTCCAATATCAGCCCACCACAATTTGTCACCAATTAAATAATTGTGAAATAGCAGCCGCACAACAATATCACACAAAACAGACAAAAAGGATTCAAGGAAACAGCCGAGTAGTGTGATGCAAGGAGAGAAATTTCAGAAAAGGAAGAAAAAAAGAAAAACAGTTAAAAGAGCAGAATTCACACCATGTTTAATTTGGCTCAGCACTTTAGTCATCACATCAGCCAGTTGCCCTGTCCCCTCAGCCATAAGTTGTTTTTCTTTCTTTCTTTTTTTTTGAAAAAAAAGTGCAATTTTGCCAATGGCATGGCACACTATGAATCCAAGGTGACAAGCACACCCTGCAGGTCAGAGGTGTGTGTGGAGAAGTCCTCAAGCAAAATTGAGGCAGTGAACAAAACAGGAGAGGCTAAGCTGGCACCAAGAGCATGGAAGGGTAAGAGAGAAAGAGATAACAGGAAAAAAAGACAACTAAAAATAATAGTAAAGGCAAGTTGCAATGTGGAACTACTCTTTGGGTGAGCTAGAGCTTGGGAGGGAGATAGACAGTTATAACAGCAATATGATATGGCTGATAGTAAAGGGTGCTTTTTAAGCTGCCCTCCTGACTAATGCTGGTCAAGAGAGTTACACTAAGAAAAATTAAAGAAAGAGGTGACTAATTCCTACTTAACCCTAGTGTTCAGTTAATGATAATTCTTCTGTGCCATTAAACCTGCAGACTGGTGATGGAGGAGAGAGGTAGAGATTTAGGGTGCCTTTGGCAACCTCAAGGCCCTGTAACTGTAACTTTGGATGAGTCCCCAGGGCCCTTCAGCCAAACATCCCATGGATTTGTAACTGCAGCCTTCAACAATGAGTGGGAAAGGAGATGGTCACCGCTAGTAACAAGGTCAAAACCTTGTAACTTGCTGTAACCTCTTTTTGCAGAGGGTAGCATGGGAGTGTAACTTCCCTGGAAGTTACAAATAGGGAGTTAAAGCAGCTTCCAAACACCCAATTTGTAACTTTGAAGCTGTAACTCCCTTGTAAATCCTGGTAACTTTGTTTTGGTGGGCCGGGTGAGTTACAGCTGTAGATGCACTGGGCAGCCAAATGCACCCGGGTGCAGCTATTTTGACACCACAAAACTACTTATGGCATGCCACCTTTTTGGTGCATGGACCCCACATGCCAAGAAATTTGTTATGCACAGATCCACATACCACTGGGTGACACCCAGACCTGCCAACAATGGTGTGTGGGGCCATTCATGCCCATGAGTTTGGTGTCCTAAGCATCACACACCAGTTATTCTGGCCAGTGGTGGCATGTGGGCTTTCACACACCACTGTCCTTTGGCTTGTTCAATGTCATGCACTGTGTTTTTGTTTGTGTTTTGGCATGTGTGACCTCACATGCCAAGCTGCAGCCATTTGGTGGAATGTGAAACCCCAGATTCCAACAAGTTTTTGGGTGTGCAACTGGACACTCCATCACCAGGAAATCCACATTTTTGAAATCTGAGTGTGATAAAAACTTTTCCTGAATCTAAGTTATTATTTACTGTTCCTGTTTCACTCATTCATATATTTTTATTCCTGTTTCTTTTTTCCTAAATTGCATTATCTGTTTCTTGGTTCCCATTGTATGTGCATGACCCTATATTGCTTTTCCAGACTCTCACTCACTCTTTTCTTAACCTCTTTCTCAATATTTTCTTAAAAAAATTAATTACAGCTTCAACAAACTTACTTAAAAACAGGACTGGTCATGTTACTATATAAAAAGTCTACCAATACTCTTGAGTCCTTTCTTTCTTTCCTCATTCAGATTCTTATTTATTTTTATTTTTATGATCCTGTTTGTCCAGGTATGTACATCTAAATCAGTCTCAAATTGGCTCTACACTGTTGAGCAAATTCTCAAGTGTCCTTCTTAGTCTTCCATTCTAACAGGTTATGATGCCAGCCTAACACTAATGCCAGCTATAAAACTGGACAAATTGTCATCAGAAACCTCCTTCTTTGGAACTGAATCCTTGGTTTCCATCACAACTCCAACAGTCACTATGGAACCAAGCTCTAACTCCTCTTCTTTGAATACTATAAAACCTCTTATTCCTGACTCAAGAGGAACAGACTTACTCACCAATACTAATTATCTTATCTGGCATCAAAATATCATTGATGCTCTTGGAATCCAAAACTGATCCAATCATTTAAAAACTTTAAATACTCCTACCAATCCCTCTGCTCTTACCTTATTCAAATCACAAATAGGGCGTATCAGATTTAAGCAAACCCACCATTTTTTAATGGCTGCCTTCAAACCAAATCCACCATTTCAAACCCACCATTAAAAATCAAAAAAACCCCCACTTATTTCACATCAGATGTGTCAGAGTTACCTGGAAATAAGTGGGTTTTTTTGAGTAAAGTATATAAAGGCTTCCACCACCTGTCCACTTCATACACCCCTGGCTTTACACATCCAACCTGGGAAAAATTATACCTGCAACCTCATTGGAAGAAAATTTGATTCATTGCTCTTCATCTTTTTATCACTATCCTCATCACTTCATCACTCTCATCACTTTATTGCTTTCATCACATCCCGCTAAATCTCATTGCATCACTATCCTCATCACTTAATAACTCTCATCCCTTTATCACTTTCATCACATCCAGCTAGCTCTCATTGCATCACTATCCTCATCACTCCCTCACCCTCATTGATTTATTGCTTTCATCACATCCTAACTCTCATCAATTTATCCCTCTTGTCACTTCATCACTCTCATCTCTTCCTATCCTCTTTGCTTCATCACTCTCATAATGGCCCCTCAGCAATCCTCCCCCTGCAAGTCCACTAAACAATCCAATGGACCAAAGCAAACATCCCCCAGGAACTTAACATCCAAAAATCCTCCCCCATCAGCTTCCAAAGGCTCAAGTCAGCTCAAGAGAGCTAATCACATCATCCTGGTAAACTGGCTCAAAATTCTTTCCAACTATGATGCTTGCTTTGGATCCAACAATGAAAAACGTGTTGGCCAACCTTTTTGAGTTGATTAATGCCTCAACCTTGAGGTTAAACTTGATGTAACAAAACCTTTCACTCATCCTTTCACCTATCTCTGAATCCCGCCTTCTCCACACACAAGCCCCCAGAAATTTCCTGAATTCCCAACCTTTCCCTTTTGTTCATCCTTTATCTTTCATTCTAACTCCTTGATCCCATCACTGAAATCCCATTCCCTTTACCTAAAATCACCATCAATCCTCCAGCTTTCCAATCAACTCTATCTTGTATCTCCTTTAGTGTCAATCTACAAGATCTCTCTCTATACTCTCTCAATAAACTACCACTGAATCTGAGAATCTTAGGCCAAGCCGTATCCAGTTTGGTAAGATTAAAAACTGGTTTCCTTTTTATTTTTTTTACTTTTATGCTTTGTTATGCCAACACTTTCTGATCTGTCTGTTCTCCCTGTTACGTCTTAAGGGAGATAAAAGTTCATTGGTTCATTAAATCTTTCAGTTGTTGCTTGTGTTTATCTCTTTTCTTTCCTTTTCTGTCTTGTCCTGGGTCCTAAGAGACTTGCGTCAGTCCTGGTGGTGAGCTTTGCTGGTTTAAATGCTTCTTTGGTTTGTTGGAGGATGTTTTTTTGATGTCTTCTGAATTCTTACATACTTTCATAGTTTTCAACAGAAACTATTAATTCCAAATCTCATCACAATTAACAGTCAAAATACCGCCAATAATACTTCCAACACCATGACTGACCAACTTCAACATACCATCCTAACAAACGCCATTGAATCCATCCCGCTTTTGACCCACAACAATTTCTCTCTTTGGAAAACAAGAATTGAAAACATGCTTGATATAAAAGGAATCAGAAGAGAACTATTTGCCAATGACAGAGTTATCTCTGAGACCAAAAAAATTTACTTAAGATCAATTATCACATCTAAATTAGACGCCTCTGTACATGCCAAAATTATCACCATTGAAAATGAGAAAGATGCCAAACTCATTTAGAAATCCATCCTCAATTTTTTTGCTTTTTCTGAGGCATCCAATAGATTGCAAGTATTTGAAAACCTTCAAAATCTTACCTTCAATCCCAAGGACGGACTAGGATTCATAACCTCTGCTAAAATTGCCATCTGGAGATTACACAAAGTTGGGATCAACCTTCCCCAAGACATCCTTTCCTACATGTTAATTCACAAACTCCCACCTTCTTTGAGCAACATTAAAGATCAAATCACCCATAATAAAGACTCCATCAACCCCAAGAAATTCTTAGACCATTTCAGAATATATCTAAATAACCATCAGCCTAAGGAGGATACCAACATTCTACCTTCCGCGTTAATCACTACCAACAGAGATTCCAATCTGAATTCCATCCCTAAGTGCACTGGCCAAAAACATAACCCCAAATCCTATCATTCTCCTGCTAACTGTTGGGCTCTACATCCTGAACTCAAGGACAACTACCACAGAAGATGTAACAGAAATTCAACTAACGTCATTTGTTTCTACCATCAACTCACAGAAACTCCTCTCACACTCTTTGTGCTTGACTCTGGTTCCTTTGCTCACATGATTTCAAATCCCAAACTCTTTGTCTCCTTGTTGTCTGAAGAAATAGACACATGAAAACTGGCTCCACTCATGAAAGCCTGAAGATTGAAGGGATTGGAACAGCAGTGATCAAACTTAAAAATGGAATTTTGGAGCTTTCTAATGTTCTCCTTGTCCCTTATCTCTCTGTTAATCTTCTATCTTTCAGATTCCTTTTTTTTTAGATGTCTTCCACATCAATCTTGATAAGAATAGTTTTCAAATTCTCAACAATAAAGGAATCTTGTATGATTGCTTCTACCAAAACAACCTGCCTGTTATCAACATACCTGAAATGGAGACTTATTACTTCCTGAAACCTCTGAGTTCCTCCATAAATCTCTGGGACATGTGAGCTATAGCCAACTGCAAGATAAACTGAATCTACCGGTAAAAGAAGACGTGCCATGTAAGTCTTGTTCTCTCAGCAAAATTACTTGGGCCAGCTTCAAAAAATTGCATGGAAAAGCCAAGAAGCCTTTCCAGGAAATTCACATGGACAGTATTGGTCCCATCAACTTGTCAATCTATGTCCATTGCTTCACCCTCACCGTGGTCAACAGCCACTCAAGATATTGCTCAGCAATACCCATTAAGACAAAAAGTGACATTCCCAAGACCCTGATTCATGTGATCAAGATGGAAGCCAAGCAGTTTGGTTATTTCCCCAACGTTGTCCATTCTGACCAGGTAACTTAGTTTAAAAATTGCACACTAATTGATTTTTGCAAGGAAAATCTTATTGCACTGCAACACTCAGACCCTTACACTCTGTGGTGTTGTTATATAGTCTTGGATTGGGAACTGCGCTGCGGTCAGCCCGCTCAGCATTTGGTACATCAGGCTCAGCACTGCTGGATGTTGGGTCTCTAACCCATCCTATTAGAATGCTCAAATTAATTCTCAAACTTGTGTTCATTGTGTTCATTTCATTTTCTGTTTTTTTTTTTTTTTTTTTTTTTTTTGATTCCATCTCTTTTACTGCGCTTGTGGTGCTGGCTGCAGACACTCCAACCCAACAACTCCAATATGCTTGCCTGAAAAAGTTTTAACCCTGGCTCAGATCCTGGGGAAGGTCTTTCTTTGTGCAACCACAAGTTTGCACCACTGACCCCAGGTCTCTGAGTCAGGTATGTCTTTCCTTCAAACATCTTGTTTCTTCATGTTATCACCTCCTGATTCTTCCTTTTTTCCTAACCCTTTTCTTCTCACCTCCTACTCAGTCCCGCTTTGATTCACATAACTACCCGCTAGAACCTGCGCTTTACCTTGAACCACAAAGAGCTTGTTTCAACCATTTCATTTGTCAACCCTATCTTTTCCTTGTGTCTGGTCCAGTGTCTGACTGGTCCTTTCAGGATTTTTTTGACTTCTGCTGATATGTTTCCTTAGTCTTTTAAATTGAAATAAAGAAGTCCTTTTAGCCTCAAAACCTTAAATATTTACATTCCCAAACAAATTTAAGGACCAGCGGAAAACCAACTATGTCTGAGATCAAGGACAACTCACAGTCAAAATTGAATATTCCCCTCCTCAACAACTCAAACTTTCCAGGATGGTATCTTTGGATAAGAAGCTAACTTTGAAGGAAGGGTCTCCTTGAACTGACTATTGAACCCGCACCTGTTCCCATCTCTGCTTCCCAAAAGAAGAAGCTTTATGAAGCTACCAACATCCTCATTCAGCACCTGGGTTACTCAGCCTTCAACACTGTTGTCAACTCCAACAACAATGGCAATCCTCACAAGATTTGGACAGCTATCCAAGCAAGATACACTTCTCAATCATCCAACAATTGCGGTTGAATCTGGCTGAAATTCATCCAATCCCAATACAAAGGAAACCTGAATGTGTACATCAAGGATTTCCAGAAACTGATGAACAAACTGGCTTTTGTTTGTCTCAAGGTCCCACCCAACATTCTCAGCTATACCATCCTGGCCAAACTCCCCAGTTCCTTCTTCCACATAGTGGACACCATCATCCTAAATGAAAAAATGCTCACCAATCCCACCAGAATTCTCAACAAACTTTGTGAGTTCACACATCTGGAATCCTCTTGAGCCGGGAACAAAAATCCTCCTTTTGAACTGAGTCCCTCCACATCTCTCCTCAAATCAACACAGAGAAAGAAAACAAAACATCCCTGCTCCAAGAATCACCACAACCCTCTTGCGGAACACTCATAAGAAAATTACTGGTTTCTTCATCCCCTCTTAAGACCCAACTGGAACAAGAGACCAAACTCTAATCTCCATGCTTCTGCGGACAAGGCTGAAACCCCCACCAGAGACTCTCAAAGTCAAACAGCTTAACTGCAGCTCAATTCCCAAATCTACCTGATGCCTAAACATGATCTTTCCCAGCTGCCTGTTCTTGATTCAGGAGCAAGCCATCACATTGTGAACAACCCCAGATTCCTCTTCAACGTCTCAACTTTGAGGATTGAGGTTGGCACTGGCTCACCTGACAATTCACTCACAGCAACACACATTGGATCAGCAAGACTAATAAATCACCTTGGAGCTGTGATCAAGTTGAAAAATGTTCTCCTGATTCCCACCATCAACCAATGTCTTGTCTCTCTCATGCAACTCAAGGCCAAGAAGGCCATCTTCAACAAAATAGGGTTCTCAGGAATTGAGGTGAAGTGTGATGATTCCCATTTCATTGGCACAACTTCAAACCACCTCACTGAATTGTGCAGCACTTGGTTCTCAGTGAGTCACCAAACCAAAGTGCTAATCAAGGAGTCCACAAACACCTGGAATACACAGTTGGGACACCCTGGGCCCCTAAACCTCAAGACTCTGAATCTTTTGGACTCACCAAATCCACTGACTTGTGAAATATGTTGCACCTGCAAGGGAACAGAAACTCCCTTTAACCATCAATTCAAGCCGGTCTCTGAGACGCTGGAAGCAATTCATCTTGACTTAGCTGAACCCATCTTAATCACCTTGAATTCAGGATTCAATTACTTCCTCTTGCTTATCAAACAGCATTTGGGTCACAAAACTGTTTCCCTACTGAAGCAAAAGAATGAAGCAACTGTGGCCATCAAAGACTATGTAAATCAAGCTGAACAACAGACTGTCAAAACTGTCAAGAAATTCATCTCAGACAATGGCAGAGAATTCATTTCTTTGGAACTCAGGGACTACTGCATCAAAAAGGGAATCATCCAGAACTTTGCCCCTGCCTACACCCCTCAACAGAATGGCATGGCGGAAAAATACAATTGTCTCATTCTTGAGAAGGCCCGTTGCCTCCTAAACCCAAGAAACCTACCTCCTAAATATTGGGATGAAGCCGTCAACTTTTCTGCTCACCTGATCAATTTTCTCCCCTCCAAAACACAAGGAAAAACTGCTCCTTATCAACTATGGCACAACCAGAAGTTCAACTACAATTGTCTCAGACCCGTTGGTTTTGCTGCCTACGCTTTGATTCCCAAAGCAAGTCAAGTCTTCAAATTCCAACCCACCTGCAAAAAGGCAGTCATGCTTGGGTACGCCAATGACTTCTTGTCATTTTTCCTGTTGGATACGGACTCCTCTAAAATCTTCTTATCTGGAAATTCTACCTTCAATTAATCTCTCTTTCATTCCCTTCATTCTCCCATTGAGAAAACTGATCTCCTTAACCCCTCTGATTTGCTTCCTTTACCCCCTTCCCCAATCACCCATCCAACCGCTTGCAACACCAATACCATGGACACGTCAACCAACACTGTTGTTTCTGATTATCCCACTCCATTGGCCGCTCCTTCTCTTGACAAACTCACGCCAAACAGCATCATCCATCAACCCCGCAGGATTGGATCTAAAGTAGGCCTGCCAGCTGTCTACCTGATTGTTGACTACTCCTACGTGGATCCCAAGAATGTGCAGGAGGCCCTCCAGTCAAAATATTGGGAAGAATGGATTGAATCAATGAAAGCAGAAGAAGTCAACCTTATCAGCTTTGATTTTTGGGAAGAAACCCTGCTTTGTCCCCATAAAGTTCCTCTTAAATGTGTGTGGGTCTTTATAGCCAAACGCAATGATCAAAATTGAATCATCAAATTCAAAGCTTGCCTGTGCATGCAGGGATTCTACCAACAATACTGCCTAGATTTCCTTGAAACATTTGCTCCGACTGGGGAAAAGACCTTGATACAACTGCTGATTGCCCTATCTGCCGCCAAAAAGTTAAAATTTCAACAAATAGATGTCAAGGCTGCCTTCCTCAACGCCCCTCTCCAAGAAGAGGTGTACATTGACTCCCCAAGCAAAATCCACGTTTCTCCCAGAAAGGTTCTTTGCTTCAAGAAGGCGCTCTATGGCCTCAAGCAAGCGCCCCATGCCTGGTATGAGACCTTGTGCAATGGCTTAGCAAGGCAGGCTTCAATTGGTGCAAAGCTGATTGTTGCGTCTTTTGGTCCAACTCCATGTACCTCTATGTGCATGTCAATGACATTGCCATCTTCAGCAACAACCCCAATCAATTTGTACAACTCATCTTGTCCTGCTTCAAGATCAAGGACCTTGGACCAGCTTCTCTGCTACTGGGGAGAATGTAGAACATTGGGCCAATGGATTCAAGATCCATCAAAAATCTTACATTGAGCATCTGTGTGCCCAATATCTGCTTCTGACCCAAAAGACACTCCACGGCCTTCAAGCCCAATGGCAAGCTGTATCCATTGATTGAGGAAAATCATGAAGACTTTGTGGCCTCAGGAGTCAATTATAGGAAAATTGTTGGGGAACTAAACTACATTAGCGTAAGCACTTGTCCTGACACTACCTTTGCTGTGAACTATCTGGCCCAATTCCTTTCAAACCCAACCTCCATCACTGCAAAGCGGCACTACAAGTTCTCAGCTATCTCCAGCACACAAGCACCACTTGCCTCATCTTTGCTACTGATTCCGCTGCGCCAATGCTCACTTAGGTCAATGCAAACTGGGAAACGTGCCCAAGCACGCATTGCTCAATATTGGGCCTGGTGATTCAGTGGCTGGGGTGCGTGGTAGTTTGGAAATGCAAGAATCAACTAACATTGTCCCTATCAACCACTGAGGCAGAGTAAAAAGCTCTTGGGGATGCCATCAAGGAAATAAAATGGATCAAGTCCCTCCTCATTGACATAGCTGCTGACAAAGCTAAGATACCAACCACAATCTTCAAGGACAAAAAAGGTGCCATTAAACTGGCGCTCAACCAGACCAACCACTCAAGTTTACACACAAAAAATATGGAGTTAAGATTTCACTTCATCCGGAGTGAGCTGCTCAAGAATAAAATTAAGCTGCAGAAGGTAACCTTGAAAAGGAACCTAGCTGACTTCCTCACAAAACCGGTAGCCAGAATTACACTGCAACATGCGCTCAAGAACCTAAAGATTGAGGCTTAATTCAAGCAAGGGAGGATGTTGGATGTTGGGTCTCTAACCAATCCTATTAGCATGCTCAAATTAATTCTCAAACTCATGTTTATTGTTTTCATTTCCTTTTCCGTTTTTTTGATTCCATCTGTTTTACCGCACTTGCAGGGCTGGCTGCAGACAATCCAACCCAAAGAATCCAATATGCTTGCCTGAATAATTTGTACCCCTGGCTCAGATCCTGGGGAAGGTCTTTATTTTTTCAACCACAAGGTGGACTCCAAAGGTGCATTGGATTCAGAAAAGGCACACCATGTTGTCCTGTTTATCATGGACGTGGAAGAGATTTGGGACGTGGAAGAGATGGAAGGCTACCAGAACCTGGATTGGCCAAAACTGAAGGGGAAAATGTTGGCAAGATGGTGGAAGCACAATCCTTGTTTTTGGGAAGGCAATTTTAAACAATCCACTGCAGAGGCAGGCCCACGCGCAGGGGTCCAGTTGCAAGCCAAATTGGATTACAAGGCAGGCGCGCAGCGGGGTCCGGTTGCAAGCAGGATTGGATTAAAAGGCAGGTGCGTGCAGCGGGGTCGGGTTGCAAGCGGAATTGGATTACAAAGCAGGGGCACGTGGCGGGGTCAGGTTGAAAGCAGGATTGGATTACAAGGCAGTGTGTGCTCTGGAACTGCCTCTGGAAACCATCATTTGGGTTAGTGAATTTGCAGAGTGGGCAAGGGATCTCAGAATCTGTTTAAAGGGCCTTCAGCTCCCTAGCAGGCCTGCGCCCCAGGTGTGCATTTATGGTGAAAATAGCAGCTATTGGCAGTTGGGGTGGGAGAACCAGAAAATGGATTCAAATGCGGGATTGGTTTCCCCAGCAGAGACAGGATACATTTTGGGAAAGAGGGTCTTGGCAGAGTTGAATCAGCAAGTTTCTATGAAGCAAGCAAGGATGAGGGAACGGGAAGTGGATATTGCGCATGGCTTGGGAACCAATGGGTGGAAGGCAAGTCTTGCGGAGAAGGGGATGGGAGCAAATATTGTGCATGGCTTGGGAACCAATGAATGGCAGATGGGTCTTGCGGAGAGGATAGGAGCGGTGGCAGAAGGAATGGGCCAGGCATTTGAGGATTGAAACCAGAGTTGGACCCCTTCAACAGCGGGAGGATGGATGCGGAGCGCGGGGCATGCAGAATGGATGGGCCAATGGTGGGCCCGTCGCCATCATGGCTAGCGGATATTTTGGCATTGGTGGGACAGACATGCCCGGCAGGGCTTCAGGTGCGGAATGGGAAGGGACTGGGCTTCAACAGAATAACTGGTGAGAAGGAAGTTGGGGTTGCAAGGGCTCTTGCAAGGGAAGGCATGCCTGGAAGGAAGTTTGAGAAAATGGCCGGTGGACACAACCCGCGTGGGATTGGATGAGGCCTTGCATCTCTCTCTCTCCCGGCAGAGCAGAAGGTTGCAAACCGCTTGGGAAAGCTGCCAAGCTGGGGGGGGGGGGGGTTCTAGGGAAGAAGGGGAAGCTTGAATTGGTGAGGGGGTTCTCTAGCCAGTTTGCAGCCGGAACAACTAGACACCCCAGAATGTTTGTTTTCTTATTTCTTTGACTTGATTGGGTTCTCAGATTGGTATTGGCTTTGGGTTTTAAAGTTGCAGGAACGCAGGCCCAGCGCAATGCCGGTTATGTATATGCTAGGGAAAGCCCCGCAGAGGAAACAAAAGGTGGAGCAGAAAGTGGGACAAGGAAGCGGCACAAGGAGCGCTGCAAAAAAAATCTTTCTTTCCTTTTCTTTTTAATTTTCCTCTTGTTCTCTGGGTATGTTTCTCTGTTTCTTTTTTTCTCTACAGATGGGCGTAATGGGAGAGAAGTATGGCTGGGGTACTGCGGTACAAGCTTGAGTTGGTGAGGGGGTGTCCTAGCTGGTTCACAGCCGGAATAACTAGGCACCCCAGAATGTTTGCTTTCCTTATTATCTATCTCTCCCTCTTGAATGGTTGTGAGCGCGCTGTGGTGGTCTTTTATAGACACGAGTTGGAATTGGCTGCAAGCTGCGCGCTCAGCAATGGGTGCGGCTTTGCTGCAGTAAGCCATGCTGCGGGCTCAGCATCTGGGGAGGCGGGGTGGATTGGATTGGATCACAAGACAGATTACACGGATTGCACGGATGTATCTTGGATATCTGGAACGGCGTGTTGGGCAGATGCCAACATGGACGGGGGGCTCCAAGTTAGGCGCAGGGCAAGGGCCGCATCATGAGAAGGACAAACTGGGTGGAAGTAATGGCAAGCGGGAAATAAAGATGGATATGAGGTATGGGATGTGGATCATGGGATGGGGTTGGAAGGATGGAGTTGGGCTAGGGTTCTGTACTCAGGGGTTGTATTTCATTATTCTTGTTTGCTTGTGGTTTTACCTAGGTTAGGGTTGAGGGGAAGGCTACTTAAACCAAAACCTCAAGCCGGATGTCAAGGAAATCATATCTCATTGGATCATCATAGGTTTTGGAAGGATCTTTTCTCTCATCTCTCTTTCTCTCAGTCAAAGGGTGAACAGTTTCACTCAGGGTTTACAGAAGCAAGGGATCAATAACTTCTGAACTTGGGAACCATTAAAGGAGAATTCCACATCTGGGGGTCTGGCCGGGAAGTAACCTTTTTTTCCTTGTCTCTAAAAACTAACAAGCGCAATGTCCCAGTACCACCCATCAACCGTTTTGGGGTCATCTAAAATTACCCCCACTCCTCTTCCTGTTCCTCCTCTGGCTTCTTGGAAGCAACCTCCATCAGGGGAGAGATACGGTGTCCCTTGCTCCAACAACGGCGCCAATCACAAGCCTGTTTGCATCAGGCCATGGTATTATCCGCACATTTGGTTAAACACTGAGGACGTTGAGCAATTCCTTGCGCAATACAAAGGAATTTCCAACACAGAAGGTGTGATGGGTTTGGATAAGGCTCTTCTTGTGGTACTTTTCATTACGGATGAAGAGAAGCTTTGGGATGTGGAAGAGATGGAAGGGTACAAGGAACTTGACTGGCCAAAAATGAAGGCAGAAATCTTGGCGCAAACCTCTGTTTCAAGCAAGCCGCGGCGGGAGCAAGTGCAAATGGTGAAGTTTGGACGCGGGCACAATTGGGGGAGTATGTAGCAATGTTCAATTGGATCTATTGCTACCTGGAAAAGAACAAGGTGAAATTGGGGCAGATAAGCGCAATGAAGAGGGAGTTTTTGGGAGGACTTGGTCCCCAACTCTGCGTGCGGGTGCAGCGGCACTTGTACAACAACAACTTGGTAAAGCGGTTGTTGGATGGGATTATTGCGCTTCTTCCGGAAATCCTCATTTTCCGTTGGGCGGTGGAAAGTAAGTTGCATTTGGAGGAACTGATTGAGGACACGGCAAGGTTGTTCCCGATGGGGTCAAAGAATTCCCCTCATCACCCTCCAGCAGCGCCAACGCAGGCTCTGGTTGCGGGCCCCTCAAAAACGGAATGCGCTCCAGCAACATCACTGACAATGGGCCCAGAGATTAGCAAGATTACAGAATTGATGAAGGATTTATGGATCTTCCTGAGTCAAATGTTTTCAGCGCCGCGCAATCCGCCTCCTCACATTTGGGGACCACTTCTGCCATTGAATCTTCCCACACCGCGGTTATGCAATTACTGCAGGGATAAGGGGCATTGGCAGTTGGGGTGCAATGACATGACAAGGGACCTCAAGGCGGGATTGGTTTGGCCGGTGGGAATGGGATTCATGTTCCCAATAGGAAAGCGGATCTCCACTGAAACTGGGAATCCAACTGTCATGGAGCAAGTGCGCGCGCAAGGTCAGGATTGGGGGGTAACTGCTTGAGCTTTGCTTGGGATTGTCGCCGGTCCCGGGGTATGGCAACCACTCCGTGTGGAGGCAGAAGTAAGGGTACTAGCAATGGAGGTGCCGGCGGCAGTGGAAAGGATGGATGTGGATTCTAAAGAGTGGGTATGGCCAGTAGCTCCTAAGCCAGTCGTGCACTTTCCGGAAACAGACAGGCGGCCAGAAAATCTGGTAGGGAAGAAGAAGGCAGTGGAGATTGTGCGCAGAGTGATGGGGAAAAAAACAACTATTCCCTTGAACTTGAAGGAGTTGGTGGCGGTGTTGGCAGTGGTGGTGGATGAGATGGTTCAAGCGCTGAAGGATTGCAGACACAATAGGATCCCTCCAATGGTGCAACGGGTGAACTTGGCTTGGGATAAAGTGGAGCATGAGCTAGAGGGGATGAAATTGGTTTCAACTCCGCTGGCTTACGTTCCAATGAAGATTGCTGGAAGGAAGGTGTGGGCGCTGGTGGATAGCGGTTCTATGGTGAACCTCCTTCCGTCTAGATTGGTTGATAAATTGGGATTGGTTTGGCCAAAATGTGCAATGGGGCTTTGGGTGCTTAAAAGCGGGGCATTTTGCCTGGATGGGGTTGTGGAGGAGGAAGCGGTTGAGGCTTCAAGGGTCTGTAAACCACTTTCTTTTCTATTGGTTGATTGCAGGGAGGCTATTTTAGGACTGCCATTCATGTTTGGGTTCCAAGCGCAAATGAAGTTTGATCCAGAGGCGGGGACAGAAGTGTTGACAGTGGAAGATTTGTCTGGTGGGAAATTCAAAACCACAATCTGTGATCAAGGGTTGGAGAAGTGGACGCGGGATTTGGCAAGAGAAGAAGAGGAGGACCCTGACATAGAGTTGGCTTGCAAGGGTGGGCCAGAGGTGGATTTTGACTAGTCGGACAAGGTTACTGCATGGAGCAAGCTCCGGCTTTGTGCGGGCTTTTGACCAGTGAGGAGCAGGTGGGAAGTAGGGAGGAAGCGCGGAATGCGCAAGTGCTGGAAGTAAGTCCCCTTCCTCAGTATGCATTGCCAGGAGGTACTTTGCAAAAAAACTATCATTGTGCCACGCTTGTGAGCAAAGGCAAAAGACATGGTTTAGTTTTGAATAGGATCTATGGTAACGGATGGCGCGGTGCAATGTTGGGAAGTATAAGCCAGTTTTGCGGAAGGTCTGCCCCCAGAACAAAGCAATTCCGCAGGATCTGAAGGGACCACTACGACCAATCCCTTGGTCACGGGACCCTTGGAAATCTCCCCTGAAGGTGTTGGAATGGGTGACGCGGTTGGAGCGGATTACGGATGAGCAATTTGTGGCCCTTAACTTTGGACCGCGGCGTTGGTTAAGCACGGAGGAATGGGATTTGCTGACATTGGTACTTGTCCTCTGGGAAAGAGCGCTCGCGTTTGGACCCAAAGAACAGGGACTGTTAAAGAGCAAGATAGGAGACCCTTATGTGATTCCAATGGTTCTGCATGATCATTGGCAGATCAAGCCAATTTCAATTCCTCTGGCGGTTTGGGGGCCCTTCTTGGAGATGGTGCGCAAGCGTGTAGGAATGGGCCTTTACAAGCAATCAACATCAAGTTACTCAAGTTCAATCTTTGCAGTGGTTAAGCAGGATGGGAAGTGATTACAGATTGTTCATAATCTGCAGCAGCTCAATTTTTTTACAATCCAAGATGGGGGACAACCTCTGCACAAGGACAAGTTTCTGGAATCTATGGCAGGGAGCGGGTGCTACAGTTTGGTGGATGTGATGAGCGGATACAATCAGCGCAAACTCAATTGGAGTTTGCTGCCAATGACTGCCTTTGAAACCAGAATGGGGAGGATGCAACTGACGTGGCGGCCGCAAGGCGCAAATAACTTGGTTGCGGTTTAACAAGCGCAGATTACCTGGATTCTGAAGGACAATCTTCCAGAGGGGGACCAGATTTTCATTGAAAACGTGGGCATCAAAGGCCCAAGGATGGATTACGGAGGGGAAATGCTTATCAATGCCCCGGGAATTCATTGATTTGTCTGGGAATTTGCGCAAATGCTGGAATGGCTCTTGTTTTCAATTGAGGAAGTGGGGCTCACAGTGTTGGGGAGAAAGCTAGCGGTCTGTGTACCCGCGCTGGAGGTTCTAGGGCATGTGGTTGCTTCCAAAGGAAGGCCAATTGCGGAAAAGAAACGCAAAAAAGTCCTTGAGTGGCCAATGCCAAAGACTGTATTGCACATTCTCCAGTTCTTGGGATTGTGTAGCTACGTATGAATTTTCATCAGGCGGTTTGCAGAGGTTTCTAGTCCATTGCGGGCATTGATGCGTAAGGGCGCAGAATGGGCCTGGGGCTTGAAATGTGACAACGCCTTTGAAAAACTCAAGGAGATCTTTGGATGCAATATTGTACTGCGGGACTTGGATTAAAATGCCAGGGGAATAAAGTTGGCCGTGGATTCAAGCAAGCTTGGCATGGGGGCGGTGCTGACACAGGAGGATGAGGGGAAAGATTGTCTGGTTCTTTATGAGTCCGTTACATTTACGCCAACAGAGAGCTGGTATTTTCAGCCAAAGTTGGAGCTTTGCGGGGTCACCAAGATTTTGCAGAGGTTGCAGCATTTGCTATGGGGGATTCAATTTATGCTTCTGGTGAATGCGGAGGCGCTGGCATGGATGATCAATTTGCCAACACTTCCAAACGCACCTATGACCAGGTGGGTTGTGTTCCTTCAATTGTTTTCTTTCATGGTGATACATGTTCCAGGGAAGGCCTTTAAAATGCCGGACGCGATGTCTTGGTACCCGCCTGATGATCCATACAAAGGCCCAGAACCACTGGATGTGGAGGCTCGAACGGTTAAGGTAGGAGTGGTGGAAGTAGGTGTTTGACTTCCACTCCAGCAGTCCGGGAGGTATGTGGTCCTCAGTTTGTATTTGCGGGGTCTTTGGTTTCTGGATGATACACCAGCCAAGATCATTAGATGGATTGCGTGGAGAGCAGGAAATCTCTACCTACAGGAAGGACAGCTGTGGCGCCAGAGCGCGCCAGTACTGCTTGTGGTCAGCACGTCAAGGGTGGATCAGGAGGTAATCCTGGGAAGTCTGCATGACAATCTCTGCCATTGCAGAAGCGGGTGAGGGCAAGGTTTTGGTGGCCGGGTGTGGTACGTGCGGTGCAGGAGTGGATACAGTCGTGCAAAGCATTTCAGAAGCGGAGCGCAACGTTACCTTGCAAAGTAGGTATTCCCACTGGGGAGGACACCTTGTTTGGGTGGGTTTCTCTGGATGTTGTGCACATCAAGGCAGGTAAGTTTGCATACCTCCTTGTTGCGTGTTACAATCTGTTGGGATGGGTGGAAGCGCGGCTGCTGGTGAAGCTCTCTGCAGAGAAAGTTGGGCAGTTTCTGGAGGAAGACTTGTTCACGCGTTATGGATCACTTTGCTTGGTAATGGTCAATGGGGGCGCGGAGTTCTGGGGATGGTTGGCAGAGTTAGTGCAAAGTTGCAGAGTGAAGTTTGGGCAAGTGACAGAGTACTATCCAGAAGGCGCGGTCACTAGCCAATCAAGGATGCAATGATGAAAATGTGTGGGGAGGATGGGAAGCGGTGGCAGGAAACCCTTCTGGTAGTTCTTTTTGTGGATTGGATTTTGGTGAAGAGATCAACGGTTTATTTGCCATACAAGCTGCTATTTGGGCAGCAACCCACACTTCCAATTGACATTGAGCTGGAAACCTTTCTGGGTATTGATTGGTGGAAGGTTAAGACGGCCCCAGATCTAGTCAAGGCCCACACCAAGCAACTCCTGCAATGAGAAAAGATGCTTGAGAAAGCTGCTGGAAGGCTGAAGGCAACCCGCAAAAAGTCCATCTGCTACTGGGATGAGTGCTGCGTGCACAAACTCCGGGATCCATTGTGGAAGGGGGACTTGGTTATGCTTTACAACCAGAGCCTGGAAACTCAATGGGGGAAGTTTTTTGCAAATTGATGGAACGGTCCTTTCTGCGTGACATCCAAGTTCACCGGAAGAAGTTACCAGTTGGAGGAATTTGATGGAACCCTGCTCAAAAGGAAGGCCACAGCTTTGCACGTGAAACAATTCTTTGCGCAGGGCTCAACTTCATTCAACAAGATGGCTAGTTTGGATGTTGAGGGGGGTGAAAACACAAATCCTTTGTCCAAGGACAAGCCCGCGCCCGCAGAGTAAACAATTGCAGACCGCTGGGTACAGCAGCCAAGATGGGGGGGGACAATGGATTAATATGGGATATGATTGGATTTGGTGAGGGGGTGCTCTAGACGGTTCACAGCCAGAACAACTAAACACCCCAGAATGTTTGTTTTATTATTTTTGTCTCTCTGGATTGGCTTTTGGGGATTATTGCTGGCTAGGGTATGAGTTTCTTTTAGGTATGGGCACAGCACAAAGCTGGGTCCACGGATGCGAGGAAAAGCACCACATTTGGGAAAGAACAACTTCCAATGGATGATCAAAGGAACTAGGTAAGCGCATGGCACAAAACAGATGTGGGTTGAAGAGCAAGGCGTGGGCTTGGCAACGGGTTGGTGCTCAAAAAAAAAAAACTCTCTCTCTTTTCAAGTTTTCTTTGGTTATCTTATGGACGGAAGGTATAGATGGTTGGGGCGGATACTCTTTTTTCTCTTCCTCTCTCTCTGAAGGATGTGCGCGCGTGGCAGGTTTTCTTTGTTCTCCCTCTGTTCTGTAGATGGGTATGGGGAATTGTGAGGCAGTTTGTCTGGGGTGGTCCAGGTACCTTCAACAGATACTCTCACCTGGCCCGGATTCTTCTCACTCTCAGCAGATACTCTCATGTGGCGCAGATTCTTCTCACTCTCAGAGGATACTCTCATGTGGCGCAGATTCTTCAAACTCTCAGCGGATACTCTCATGTGGTGCAGATTCTTGTTGCTCTCAGCAGATACTCTCAGTGGCGCGGATTCTCCTTACTCTTGCGGCTCACTCTCAAAGCTTGGATCTCACGCGCAGCTTTTATTTCTCTCAAGGTTCTCACAGGCCCTTGGTGTGGCAGAAGTCCTTTTTCTTGGAAAAGATAGGCGCAGAATAGAAACAAGGAAGAAAGAAGGAAAGGGGGGCAATCCACCTATGCTGGCCAAGTCCTCATCACCTCCTCCGCGGCTAGGGTTTGAAAAACCACCAGAAATTTGTGTTGCGCATTGTTGGTGTGAGCGTGGGGAACTGCTAAGAAACGCTGGATTAGTTTGTCTTTTTTGTTCACCATTGTGTCAAACTTTTCCAGTGGAAGTGCCAGAATTAAGGGGATCTCTGGAATCTTGGGAGTGGCGTCTGGAGGATTTGCAGCAGATGCAGGTTCTGGTGACAATTCAATGACCACGGGAGTTGGCGCACATGTGGGCTCCAGTGATGACCTGGGAACCGGTTATGGAGATGGCAGTGGAGGAGTGGGAGCCGGAGGGGCAGGTCTTGGGGGAGTAGGAGGATGCGGTGGCAGTGGGGGAGGTGCTGTCAGTTGGTTTACAATCCGCGGGTCCATTGCTGGTACGTTCATCTGTACCCGTGCAGCCCACTTTTGAGCAGTGTTCCAATAAGCCTCAAAGTTGGGAAAGGCCTGCCACGGCGGTGGTCCAGCCCAACAGAATGGCAAGCCCAAGTCATTGCTTTTGTGCAAAGGAGGGTTTGGAGAAGCACATTGCGTTTGGTTGCAAGGTGAGATGGGCAGGGTCCACCTGTTGGTGGAGATTTTGCCATCACTCAAGACCACAAACAAGTCGTGCTGGGTCCTCTTATGCGGAAAGCCTTGAGGACAGTCACAAGGCATAAAATTGGATAGAGAGCAGCAACGGTGGCTGGCTTGGCACAGAACACAGGCGCGCCTGCCCGGAAGGATGCAGCAGGAGAGGCTGTTCCGACTGCAGAATGTGCAGGGCATGTTGGACGGCAAAGGAGGCCGTGGTGTACTTCTTTTTCCTTGGTGTGGTGTAGTGGTCCAAAGGGGTAGGGTGGGATAACTATGGCATAGCTGGGAGTAGGTGAGATAGTGGTGGATCTCTGGGGACAGAACTCAAGTTGGGGGGGATGTGGTGGTCTTTTATAGACACAAGTTGAAATTGGATGCATGCTGTGCGCTCAGAAATGGGTGCGGCTTTGTGGCAGTAAGCCATGCTGCGGGCTCAGCATCTGGAGACAGGGGGAAGATTGGATTGGATTGGATGGATTGGGCGGATTGCGTGGATGTACCTTGGATACCTGGAATGGCGCATTGGGCAGATGTGGACAAGCGCAGGGGCTCCAAGTTGGGCGGTGCGCAAGGGCCGCGTCATGAGAAGGAAAAACCAAGTGGACGTAATGTCAGACAGGCAATACAGATGGGATATGGGTTGTGGGATGGGGTTGGAAGGATAGAGTTGGGCTAGGGTTCTGTACTTAGGGGTTGTATTTCATTATTCTTGTTTTCTTGCAGTTGTACCTAGGTTAGGGTTGAGGTGAAGGCTACTTAAACTGCACCCTCAACACAGATGTAGGAGGGAAGGATATCATATCATTGGATCATCATAGGTTTTGGAAGGATCTTTACTCTCATCTTGGTATATCTCAGTCAAAGGGTGAACAGTTGCACTCAGGGTTTACAGATGCAAGGGATCAATAACTTCAGAAATTGGGAACCATTAAAGGAGAAGTCCTCTTATGAATTCCACAGCGTGCGCAAGGGCAGGCCAACCCATGGGGCAGGAAAGGACACGGAGTGCAAGGCAGATACGGACAAGCAGGGGGCTCCAAGTAGGGCACGGTGGAGGGCCGCCTCATGAGAAGGACAAACTGGATGTAAGTAACAGTAAGCGGGCAGGGAATGGGTTAGGGTTAGGCTAGGGTTCTGGGATTAGGGTTTCTTTTACATTTGTTGTTGGGATGTAATTGCACTTATAATTAGGTTAGGGTTGAGAGTGTGGGCATAAATTCCGCGCTCTCAACCCCAGCTCTGAGGGGATCATCTTATCTTATCATTGGATCTTGGGACAAGGAAAGGAAAAGGAAAAGGAAAGGAAAAGAGGATGGATTGAGGGATGGATGGATGAAAGTGTATGGAAAGGGAAGTAAATTCATCTCTTTATCTCTCTTTACTGGAGCATCTTTATCCTTACAGACGCTAGGAACATTGATTCTGGAGCTTGAGGATAACTAGGGGATTTCCACCCTCTTTGTTTCCACAACGCCTGAACAGAATGGACTTTCCAAGAGATTCAACCAGACAGTTATAGAATTGCTCAGAAGCACTATCCACAACTCCGGGATTAACCTCAATCTCTGGAATGAGGTTATAAAATCTGTCACTCTTTCTTTAAACCAAATACCCTCCCACAAGAGCAATCAGGCTCCCCAGAATTTGTTCAAAAATAAAGAAATTCATCTCAGCTTTCTCAAACCCATTGGCATAAAACTTGTTCTCATAGCACCTCTGGGTCTCCCTTGCTCTAAATTGGCCCCAAAAGGGATTCCTGGAATCCCAATAGGGTACAATGAAGAGCTACTATCCTATTGATTCCTGATGGAAAGCGGGAGGATCATAGACACAAAACATGTCTCTTTGTTAGATTACAACCCAAAGAATAAAAATGAAGACTGTCCCTCTATCTACAGTAATTTCCTTGTTCTCTGACTAGCCACGCCATGCATTAAACTTCCCAAAGACGACAAAACTAAATCTTTGGAAAACACTCAGTGTGAACCTGCTGAATTATCTGAACCTACGCTCTCACCACTTCCCAAGACTAATGAAGATAATATCATCTTGGAAAAAACCCCCGGATCCTATCAAATATTTGCAAAACAGACCTTCCTCACCTACTTCCCGTCCTTCAATACCTCCTAGCTATTCCCTCAGTCCTAGATTGTCAAAGATTAAACCTATTAAATAAACATACTAATGCCAAGATATAAGCTCCTTCTCCAAGGCTATCACAGAAGAATTTGAAAATATTGAAAGACAAGACGTTTGGGAAGAATTCTCTTATAGGCCTGAAAACTTTCTAAAAACAACCCTGGTATTTAAAGATAAACCAGCCACTAGTAGCGCTCCTGGAAAGAAAAAGGCCAGATTATGTATTCAGAGGTTCCAACAAAGATATGGAGTGGATTTCTTTGAAACCTTTGCTCCTACCAGAAATTTTTCTTCTCTACTAGACTTACTGACTCTATTTGTGAACAAATCCATGAAAATTAGACAATTTGAATTCAAAGGCGCTTTCCTACACACTCCCTTGAAAGAAGATATATACATTAAAACTCCCAAACACTCCACTAGAAAGACCCCTTTCCTCAAATTGAACAAATTGCTCTACAGACTCAAGCAATCCCCTGCCAACTGGTACAATACTCTAACCAAATGGCTTGTTGAGATAAAATTTACACCCTTGGAGTCAGAACCACCTCTAGCCTTAAATAAATACTCCATGTCCTTTGTTTTTTTTTTCATTTTGACAACTTGGTTGTTGTTGGTGAAGTTGATTCTTTTGAAAAAACTTTTCTCAAGAGATTCCCAAAATACACTGCTCATCTTCCAGAAATGTTACTTGGTATGGATATATCTATCAAAAAAACCTCCATCAAACTCCATCAGAAGAAACTGGTTGACAAGACCATTGAAGAACTCAACCTACACAATTCCTGCTCTGTACTGACTCCCTTAACTTTGGGTGTATGCCTCACTGAGGCAAGCAAATACAAAAACAAACAGTTCAATAACCTGGGCATAAAATACCAAAGATTCACTGGCATTCTCAACTTCCTTTCATGCCGTACTTGTCCCAACCTTGCACCTGTGGTTTCTGTCCTCTCCTGTTTTAATAAAAAACCCGGCCCCCAACACTGGAAAGAAGTGATACACTTTTTCAAATACATCTGGGGGACATTACTTCTTGATCTGACACTATCCCCCAAGAAGAATGGATGAGAGCTGATCTATCATTTGGACAATAATTGGGGAGAAAATTGTCACTCTTGAAGATCTCAATCTGGAAAAATATGTCTGTGGCTTTCATGTTCTATCTCTTGGAACAGTGGCCAACAGCGCAATATTGCAATGTCCTCCACAGAGTCCAAACTTAATGCCCTTTCAGATGTCTTTCAAGAGAATATATGGATGAAACACCTCATTGGGAAATCATGTAACATCAATCTTGACCCAACAATCTTTCACATTGACAATTCCGGACTCCTTGATAAATTAAAAAATTTTGGTTCTCACTCAAAAACAAAACATCTTGACATTAAAGAAAAATTCCTCTGCAAGAGCTTGAAATTGAAAGACATCAGAATCAATCTCATCCCTTCCCAAGAAATTTTTGCGGACTTCCTATCTAAAGCCAGCAATAGAAAATCTCTGGATTTTCTCCTAATAACCTGTTTTGGATAATCACACCAAAATCCGGGGGTGTTGAGTTGATGAATGCCTCAACCTTGAGGTTAACCTTGATGTCACAACAAATTTCACTCATCCTTTCACCTATCTCTGAATCACGCCTTCTCCGCGCACAAGTCCCTGGACCTTTCCTGAATTCCCAACCTTTCACTTTTTTTAATCCATTATCTTTCATTCTAACTCCTCAATCCAATCACCAAAATCCCATTCCCTTTACCTAAAATCACCATCAATCCTCCAGCGTTCCAATCAACTCTATTGTGTATCTCCTTTGGGTTCAATCTACAAGATCCCTCTCTATACTCTCTTAATCACCTACCACTGAATCAGAGAATCTTAGGCCAAGCCATATCCAGTTTGGTATGATTAAAAACCGGTTTCCTTTTTATTTATTTTTTTCCTTTTATGCTTTGTTATGCCAACAATTTCTGTTCTTTCTGTTCTCCCTGTTCCTTCTTAAGGGAGATACTGGTTCATTGTTTCATTACATCTCTCAGTTGTTTCTTGTGTTTATCTCTTTTCTTTCCTTTTCTGTCTTGTCCTGGGTCCTAAGAGACTTGTGTCAGTCCTGGTGGTGAGTTTTGATGGTTTAAATGCTTCTTTGGTTTGTTGGAGGATGTTTTTTTGATGTCTTCTAAATTCTTAAATACTTTCATAGTTTTAAACAGAAACTATTAATTCCAAATCTCATCAAACCTCCATCCTCTAAGATAAATTTTTATCTCCTGATGGCCAATGAACTCAAGAATAAAATAAAAGGTAGTCTGGGTCTTTCATCCAAAAATATGAGGGAGAAATTCAAGAATTATTGAGCCAAGTACAAAAAGGCCCACTCCATGTCAATTTCCACTGGCTTTGGTATCACCAACTCTGACAAAGCCAAGGGAATCAACTCAGTGGTTGATAAGTTGGACTCCATTTTTCCTTTTTATATTCAAATAGATGAAATATTTGGAAAGAAGGCAAAAATCACCCCTCTAGCTGCTTTTGACACCCAAAAATCTGATTCAGTTGATGCCAAGGACTTGGCTGGGGATGCTCAGCCTAGCAATGAGGACCTTGATGAAACCTTTGCCTTTGAGTGGCCCCCATCCGATACCAAGGAGGATATTCAAACACAATCAGCTCCAATCACATATACTTCTGCATTGATTGATGAGTAAAACCCAACCTTGGACCCCTCACTTACTTATTTTTATTTCTCTCTTCCTGGGGTGGAATAACTGAAGAAATTGGCCAATGAGGAGGATGTGATTCCTGTATTGCCATTGCCATCAAAGTCTGCTCAAGTAAGGAACCAAGTTCTTTTCTCTTCTGTCTGGTTAATACTGACTGATTTAGATTTGAAATAAACAGGCTCATCCATTCCTGAATGGCCAACAACTTAAGCCATTGGGGCCTCTCATATCCCCTTCAAATGAGAGAAACAATCTTCCCACACAAACATCCTTGGCAAAGGGAAAGCAAAAGGCCTCCAAATTCATCAACATCCACCCCAATAGAATTCAAAAGAGGAGAAACACTTCAAATTTTTTGGTCTTTGAGGAGATCATGGAGAAGCAAGATTCAAGTAAGCCCATTGGATTCTCCTTGCTTTCAAAATCAATCTCATTCCTATTCCCCTCTGAAAAACAGTGAAATCACAAATTGAATCTGAAAAACTTCAGTCTGAAAAGGATAAGTGGGATTTTCAGCTGGCTATTGATTTTAAAAAGCAGAAAGCCAAGAGTTTTGCTCATCAACAAAAATGGGATGCTGAGTGGAAGTTGAAACAGGCTGATCTAGAATTTCAAAAAGAGGAAAAGGAGAAGTATCAACAGCAAGCACAACTGGAAATGGAGAGGGAACAACTGGCAACAGAAAAAAAGGATAAGTGGTCAATGCCTATGGCATACATTGTTAGCAGTAGAACGGTAGATGAATTAAAGCAGATTACTCAAATGCTAGGCTTTTAAATATATTTTATTTGATGAAAAACTTAAAAATAAAAAAAAGATCATTTTTGATTACAATAATGCTTAAGACTTTTTTTAACCCCACCAATAATTTTTTTTCTTTTTATTTATATTTTTTCCTGGAGTATATTTTCTTACTGCCCAAGTCGCTGCAAGTGTTTTGAGTCATTTTGTTTATTTGCATTGACATTGCCATTCTTGTATGAGTGGCAGTCTCCATACCAGGAAAAGTACAGTGCTTGTACTTATTGGCTGCCCAAACCATTTTCACTATACCTGTTTTCTTGAAATCAATTCCAAAGCCAAGGTCAGGAAAAACAAATTGGCTGTCTGATACTTCATATTAATCCGTAGTTTCAATAATTTTTCCATTTGATTTCTTTGTTGGAACTGCAAGTAAAAAGGAATACTCAGAGATTTCACCCTTGTCAATGTGAGGTGAGTTGTAAAAAGAGTTGGATGTGAAAGTGACATGCAGAGAGCAGTCAAAGGGAGTAGGCCAAGAACCAAATTTGAGTGATGAGAAGGAGGGGATGCCATTGTTCTTCATTATTTGAAAGTTTTATTCAAAGGGAAGTCTGGCCAAATTGCAAAACATTTTTCCTAAAATTCAAGAGACTTTTTCTGCCTTAAGATTGAGAAAAGTGTACTCTTAAGGGGAAGATTAAATAGATGATTTCTTCATATAGCATCCAAATAACTTAAAGGGGTCCATTTATTTTTGCCATCCAATTGCCCACATTTTTCCACCCCAATATCTTGAGGGACCAACAGTGTTGACAAATATTTTTTACTGGTGAAGGAAAGTTTTCACAAAGTTGATGTCCTTCTTGTCTTGGTCAGAAAGTTTCTCCAAAAGGAAAAATTCAATTATTGCAACAAGACCGTTGTGATAAGATTTATTGAGAACAATTACTTTTCCATGGCTGAAGAAATGCAATTGCTTGATTGTCTGCTTGGCATGTTCAAACTTGGCAGGTGAGGTTTTTCAATTGTTCTTTTTGTTTTCAGAAGTGATGGCAGGATACAGATACAAAGGTTGTAGTTTCTGTCCAGACCATACAAACTTTTCATTGATTCCCTCCTCTGCAAGTTCCAAAGAGATTTCCAATTACCTCATTTGATTGCTCTTTTGCTTCAAAGCCCTCTCCTTTCCACCTCTCCTTATGTTTGTCACCTCATCTCCTTCCATCTTGTTGCCCCCTAGGCAAATGCTTGGCTTGGGGTGAGGATCAAGAAGGGATTCAATTTAGGTTATAAAATTGTGAGTACGGTGGGAGAAGGGATGGAATTGAAGGAAAAGCCATGAAAAAAGGATTGCCAAAAAAAAAGAAAAAAAGAAACGTCAGTCACATGATCACCGAAAAAAAGAAAAAAAAAGAAAAAATTACTGGGCATGGGTGTGAACTAATTGGGCCAGGTTATTACCAAAAAAAAATGGTCACGTCATCACCAAAAAAAAAAAATTACTGGGGTGCAAGCAAATTGGGCAGGGCTTTGGGGCGGGGTTTGGTCCAGGCTAGGTGGGCCCGGGGGGGGGGGGGGGGGGGTGGCGCCTGTCAGCAAGGCCAGGGATGGGGGTGGCTTGCAGGGGATCAAGGGGGGGGGGGGGTGGGGCCAGCAAGCCAAGGGAGAACAACGGGGGGGGCAGCAAGCAAATGGAGACCAAGGGGGGGGCAGGGGCAGCAAGCCAGGCAAGGAGGGGGGGGACCAGAGAAAGGGGGGGCAGGTCCGGCAAGCCAAGGGCGGAGCAAGGGGGTGGGTGGGGCTGGCGAGCCAAGCAAGGAGGGGGGGGGGTGGGGCCGGCAAGCCAAGCAAGGAGGGGGGGTGGGGCTGGCAAGCTGAACAATGAGGGGGGGCGGAGCTGGCAAGCTGAGCAAGGAGGGGGGGCGGGGCTGGCAAGCTGGGCAAGGAGGGGGGGGCAGGGCCAGAAAGCCAAGCAAGACCAAGGGGGAGGGCAGGGCCGGCAAGCCAAGCAAGGAGGGGGGGCAGGGCTGGCAAGCCAAGCAAGGAGCAGGGGTGGGCAGGGCTGGCAAGCCAATGGAGACTGAGGGGGGGGGGCAGGGATGGCAAGCCAAGCAAGGAGGGGGGGCAGGGCCCGCAAGCCAATGGAGACCAAGGGGGGGGCGGGGCTGGCAAGCCAAGCAAGGAGGGGGGGCAAGGCCAGCAAGCCAATGGAGACTAAGGGGGGGGGGGCGGGCTGGAAAGCCAAGCAAGGAGGGGGGGAAGACCAGAGCAAGGGGAGGTGGGGCCAGCAAGTCAAGTGAGATGGGAGGGGGAGAGGGGGGGTGTTGGTGAGTGAGTGGGAGGGGGTGAGAGGGGGTGAGAGGGAGGGAAAAGGAGAATGAGGAGGAGGGAGGGGGGAGCTTACCTGGGGAATCAACCAAGGGGGTTGGGGGGGGGGTGAAGGGGGATGGAGGTGGATGATTCAAAGGATGAGCATTGGATGATGGGGAGGATGAGGAGGAGGATGAGGGGTTTGGTGGGGTGAGGTGGGGTGAGGTGGGGTGAGGTGGGGTGAGGTGGGTGGTTTGACTGGTGGTTTGGTGGGGTGAGGTGGGGGGCTTGGAAGTTTTTAGTCTTTTTTGTCTAAGTCCACCCCACCAAATGAGAAAAAAAACAACTCAGCCTAGGAATCTTGGGTGAACTACCAAAACCACAAAAATTTGGTGAAGGGATTTTTTACCTAGTTTGAAATTAAAAATTAATCATCAAAGCAAGCAAGGGTGAAAGGAAGAAGTCGTTCTCTCATAGAAGAAGATGAGGGACAAGATGAGACAGGGATGACTTGAGGCGGATCTGGAATATCATCTTCAAATATTTTGTCCCATTCATCTTTGATGTTGGCCAAAATATTGTGAAGGATTACACAATTGATAATCCAGTTGATGAGGAACTTCATTTCTTTGGGTTTTTGAAGCTGGTTTTGCATTTCCCTTAAGCTGGCACATTTTTCTTTCAGGACTCATATGGCATGTTTAATCCAAACTTGTGATTGGGAAAGATGATAGTTGAAATTGGTTTTTCCTTGATTGTTGGACAAAACATTCTGTTATGCTGGAACCACATATTTTCCACTATAATAAGCTGAATTGGCCAGAAGTTATTGATCTTGGTCAAAGTAGTTCTCTGGTTGTTGGGCAATCCGCATCTAATTGAAAACATATGAATCATGAAAAGAAACCAGAAGGCCAGAGTGCAGTGATATGAACTTCTTTTTGTTATCACAAACAATTTGTAGTGCCACAGAGTATCTAAAAAAACAGATAAAAAATATTTGGTCACTTTTTTGTCAAATTTTATATCAAAGGTGTTTGAAAAGAAATGAATGAACTGCCTTTTTCTCCAATGAAAATAGTGGTTGACATCTAGCTTGGGTTTTTGACTCAAGGGGATGATGGTTCCGTCAAAAAAACCAATGCAACCAGGAAAGCCTTCAGTATCCATTACTTGAGATATCTCCTTGTTTTCTTCTTTGGTTGTCACAGAAAGGACTGAGCAATGAAAGATAGGATAGAAATCTTGACTCCTTTGGTATATGATTCAATGGTTCCATAACCAACTGAGAATGGATTTTCTAATTGATGAATTGCTGCCCCATTTCCATTTGATACCAATCTACAAAGAGAAAAAGCCGGTTTGATAGCTGGATTGAGTTGAGGATTCCAAGAATTTTTTTGGAAGATGTGGTGGTCTTCAATCATCTCCAAAAGTTTTATGAATGAAGGCAATAGAGTTTGAAAAAGTTGCTGGAAGCTTAAGTTGGGGAGGAGATGAAGCTTTTGCCTTTCATACATAGGGTTGTGGAGAGTTTTTCTTCTTTGAACCATGTATTGCTTTTGTAATAGAGCATTCAAAGCCAATCAATTTGATTCCAAATTGGAGTCTGAATCTGAGTCTGAATGGCATTCAAATACTAAAAAAAGTTCAGTCAGCTTTTTGGCATTTTCAAATTGCTGCTGGGAAGTTTGATGGGAAATGTTGAGAAAGATGGTAATTTGATGTGGTTTGATGGGATGATGATGGGATTTGTGTGAAGATGGGGATGTGAAGCAAGAGAGATTTGAAGCAATGGAGATGAGATGTGTGTGATGTGATGGAGATGGGATTGGTATGGCTTTGCTGATGTGGATGGGTGTTTTGGATGTGATGAATGGTGGATTGATGGTGATGCATAAATGGCAGGTTTAATGGCGGGTTTGATGTTTTAAATCCGCCATTTTCATGAAAACCTCTATTTTGAAATAAACCAGTTAGGGGGTATTTGTATTTCAGAAACCCGCGATTAAAAATGGTGGGTTTGGTCAAAACAAATGGCGGGTTTGATAACTCTGATATGCCCTAATATCTCAAACCAGATCTTTTTAAGGAGTTTTTTAGATGATTCCAACTCATGAACAATGCTCCTAGACAATTCAGATTTATTCCAAAAATACTAATGAATATGTGTCCTAAATTATGTGAAATCCCTGAATTATCTGAAATCTTGGCTTAATATTTCCTAAATACCCTTCCCAAAAGTTTTAATACCCTAAGAGCTATCCTTTTTGACCACAGAGGACCTCTATTTCCAGAGAATCTATTCCAACAGATTAAACCTCACCTGAAGTGAAGGAATGATGCTAAGAAAATCCAAACTGCTTTCATGGCTACCAAAAAGGGGCAGGGGTTTTTTAATTTTAACCACTGTGTGACTAGTGGTGCAAAAAATAACCCAGAATCTCCTCACAAAAAAGACTTTTTTGAGCTTCATCCAGAGAAAGGGATGAATGGCTACAAAAGAAAGAGAATAATTTGGCATTTTTTCTTTCTCTTTCATTGGTAACAATCTTGAAATAATGGATGGAAGTTCCTCTCAATATCTTTTACAAGGATCTTCCTGCTTTAAAACTTTGAGTCTTATTAATATAGAATTATCAACTTAAAATGGCAATCTTATTCAGCCAGAAGCCAAAGGGACATCCACCATACACCTTGCAAATGGTTTAGTCCTTCCTTTTTATAAGGTTCTCCTTTCCTCTTTGGTTATAAACTCATTGATTTATATGGTTCTTCTTTTGAAGAAAGTATGTTCCCTTGTGTTAAATACCTCTCATGCAGACCTTATCTCTCAATCTGGGTAACTCCCTTGGAGACGCAACATGTCTCATGGCATATTTCATTTTAAACTTATTTCAAGTCCCAATTTCTCTGCTTCAGTGCTAACCAAGTACCAATCAATAGGTCACTGATTGAATTTCTAAAAAAAAATCACCAAAAAAATCATGCCCTTCTCATGCAAGGTGTGCAATCTAGGAAAAGCCAAGAAATTCTCCTTTCCTGGAAACTTCCCAAGAGCTACCAGTATACTGGAAACCATTCATATGGATCTCTGCAGTCCCATTTTTCCTCCATCTCACTGAGGAAGAAAATATTTACTCCAATCAGCAGATGGCCTCTCATGTTTTAGATTTATTTTATTTCTCAAAACTAAAAACAAAGTGTTTTATACTTTTAAATCCTTCAAAAGGCTAGTTGACAACCAATCGAAATTTCAAATCAAAACCAATATTTCAGAAGATGGGTCCAAATTTTTCAACTCTAGAATTGGAAATCTGCTGAAGCAAGATAGCATAAATATTGTTTGCACTTTCCCATAAACCCTGGTAAAAAAAATGTAGCCAAGCAAAGGAATCCAGTAATTTTTGAGAAGGCCAGATTTCTGTGTCTTCATTCTAAAATTCCTCTGACCTTCTGGGCTGAAGCGTTTAATAATTCCACCTGTCTTTTCAATTGCTCTCCAAATGCATCTGTAAAATTTAATCTCCATAAAAATTCTTTTATGATAAATGAAAGAGAGCTGATAAACCTCATCCTAGTTCTTCAAGCAGTTTTCAATTTTCCAAAATCTCACCAATCTGCAAAGTATTATGTACAAAGGCATTCTTTTATCTTTTTATGATACATCAAAGCTCATGTACTTTTTTATCCTGTTGATTCACAAATTATCCCTCTACACATTTTTGAATTTCTTGGTGATTAATTTATGTGTCTTTATGCTGAAACCAGTACCTCACCCTGATTTATCATTTGTCACAAACTATTTGCTGTAAATCATACTCTGATGATTACTTCAAATTATTTCTCTGAAAAACCTAATTCCCCTACTGCTCCCTCCTTTTTTCTGCTTCCTATGCAGGTAAAACAAACTTTACCAGCTCTAAACCCACTTATTCTTTCCTTGATCTTACCGCTTTAATTTTATCCCCCACTTCTCAATATTCATCTCTTCCTGTTGTCAAAAAAAAAATCCTCCAGATCAAGTTGTTGAGGTGGAAGATAATGATCTCCCTCAATCAAATAACTTGAATTTTTATTCTTTTCAGATGGAAGAAGCCTCATCTGTCACAAAGAACAATACTGGCATAACTTCTTCCAAAATTCAAAAAACTGGTTTCTTCTATGTTGCTGTTTCTATGGCTGCTTTCCATGCTATTATAGGAGATACAGTCTCTTCCACAGATCTCAAAAACTCATAAAATCCTTGAAAAAATGAATCAACAAGCTTTTCAAATGTTCTTATCTCCTTTAAAAAGCCATCTAGGACCTATAAATCATCCTTAGGAGGATTTGAGGGTGGCTCTTGGAAGATTTCCATAAATAATGAAATGGCAAGTATTGATAAAAATGAGATATGGGAGATCTTTCAGGTTCTGCCCAATGCAAAATTTAACCATTAAAATGTGGTTATTTCAAAATGAAATATTTTCTGCTGGTAATATTTCCAAATACAAGGCCAGGGTATGTGTTTGAGGGTTCAATCAGATTGATGGGGTAAATTGCAAAGAAAACTTTTCTCCCAGAGGGATACCAGGAATCTTGTATTTCTTCTTGGATCTGTGTGGCTAAAATGATTAAGAAATTGAAAAAATGGATGATAAAAATAATTCATGCATAGAGAAGTCAAGTAGGATATTTATTTGAGTTATCTGGAAGGGTTTACAGGACCTCAACCAGCTGGTGCTTGTCTGAAACTGAAGAAATTGTTTTAAATTTTAAATCAAATTTCAAATATTTGGTATTGTTTTATTTCATACTTCTTCAGTTCTATCAATTTCTTTCCTTCTGATGAAGATCCTGTCCTTTTAATCTAGGCTTATCACAAAAAACCAATTTTCAATTTTATTAATGTGTGCAATCTCATCATTTGGGGAGCCAATGTTGGAATTTGAAGGAGGATCTCTGTGAGAGATTTGAGATTGAAAACCTGGTCACAGAGGACATTTTACCAAGAATGAAATTAAAAAAGGATAGGGAGAAGAAATCCATATATACAGATCAGTATCTGTATACAAATAGTATCCTTTCCAAATATAGAATGAAGCTTAGTGTCCCTGTAGTTAATTCACTCTTTCCAGCTACTCAGGACTCCACAAGGGACACAAATTTCAATTAACAGTGTAATTTTTCAAAACAATGGACATGCCTGATACCTGCCAGAATCCTGCTCTGGTCCAGAAATTCCATTTCCTACTGATATTTCTTTCTTTTCCTTGTGGTTCTGCACCTTTATTCTCAACAAAATAAGCCTTCTTTGCACTCTGAAACTGTTTCCTCCACAACTAGGTAATGCTAGATTATTTTTTAAAAATAATTATAAGCTATGCACTAACAAATAAACCAGAAGAACTCTTCTTCTTGGATGAACCTCTCTCCTTCTATTCCCATGCTAAATGATAACATGTTCCTCCAATTATGAACTACTCTGATTTTATTATTCCCCCCCCCCTACTATCTATCTAAAAACTTGGCCTGCTATACACACACCTCCAAGTTAACTAAGCAAGATGATAGAGAGAAAGACACCAGGAAACTGGAAAACACCTTTCTGCCATTGATTCAGAACAATCCCCTTCCATGATCACTCTAGTCCCAATATGTTGGCATGTAACAATCATTCAATTTTTTGCAATCTCCAATGTTGTATTGAACAATCTAACTTTGAATTCCTCCTTGGAGGATCCCCTTTCATGCCCACATGCCGTCTCTTCTTGGTATCACCCTCCTCCATTTTCTCAGCAACAAACTGCACAATTCATGATGTGAGATCTCATACAACTAAGTGGGCCTTCCTTCCCCTAAGTTATTTTTTTTCAGGCTCCATCTGCATCCATTAGTTACACTTTTCCTAATAAAATAGCTCTGCTTTTCTAAAAAAAATGGTTCTGCTTTTCTAAACCTATAGTTCTACTTTCTGACCAATACTGCTCTGCTATTTACAAAAAATTTGATAATTCCTTCTGCACTCCTGAAGTTATTCTCCCTTTTGTGTGAAGTTGCACATTTTTTTTGGAGGTGCCTGCATGTTCAAACCTGCCAAACTTCATGTCTCAGCACTTGAAGAATGGGCTGCGGGTCCTTCAACCTTTGGGTGTGTTGAGGACTACTTCTGAGCATACATATATATATAGCATCCAAAGTGTGCTGTGGGTCTCTTAAACTACTCTTTTTGCTTTTTTTTGTGCTGATCTGGCATATGCTTCCAGTTATCTGGTTCAATTTCTTCAAGAACCAATTACAAAACACATCATAGCATTGAGGAATGTATTCCAATACCTTTTGGATACTCAATAACCATGGGGAAAGGTGCAGAACATGTGGCCATGTTGTGCTCATGGGCTCCTGCTGGAACCCTGGTCTGAACCCCATGGGACTCCAATCCTGCCTCCTTTCCTGCCTATTTTCAAACAATCAGAAGATTTCTCATTCATGCAGATCATTTGGAAGATAAATTCAAATACGTGAATGGGAATTTATGTAAACCTTCTAAAACAGAAATATTTCATAAAATTAATTTTTATTGATTAAAGATTGAAAGCTGATACATCAATACCCTCTGGCCTCCTCACTCCAGAACCCATCTCTTTGATAAAACTCTAATTCCTTGATTTCTAGATGACATTCCAAGTCTTAAATCATGACAATTCACATTGTAATACTGCATTACATTGTGTAATAGCCATTGTTTTGTTTGATCTCCTATGTCAACACTCATTCTCCATAATCAGGCAACTCATGCTATCAATTTCAGACCAAAACTAAAAATATTCCAACAAAGTAGGCATTACCTAGTCATCATTGAATTTTCATCATGATTCATCAATAAAATGTGTTTTCTGAAATTTAAATTGTTTTTTATTGCACTTTGAATTAGGACAATGTCTATTCTCAGGTTGATTATTTTTTCATGAATAATTTTTTTTTGTATTTTTTTTTTCATGAAAATGCATAATTTTTTCATCAAAATGATGCCCTTCCTATCATGTATAAATGGATTTAATTCAATATTAATTTATCATACTTTTAAACAACAAATTAAACTTGATTGAGATTCCAATTTACAAGAATTACGTTGAAGCAATTTAAATATTTGAAAAACAAGCAATAATTTTTTTATTATTCAACTTTGATTTGATTATAAAAATTGAAACCTAAGGAGAGGGGCCAAAAAACTGCCCCCCCCCCACTGGGAGTTGAGTGCCTTCCAGGCCAGGGGGCAGGCCCACCTCAGGCCCCCCTGCCTGAGAGTTGTCCCCTGGTAGTTGTCCCAATTATTTGTTTACAAACTCTACACATACAAAATTTATGGAGCAGCACTATCACATATAAAAAATGTGTTTATAGTTTTAGAAGTGTTTTGAAATCATCCAAACAAAAAAATTATGTAGAACAATTCATTCCATGAAAGCACAATGAAATTGTGAGAAATTGAGCCAAAAAAAATTTTCAGGGTTCTAACAGGGTTCTGGAAGGGTTCCAATTGAGTTCCACAGGATCTCCACTCACTGAACATGTAGACATGTTCCCTGGAGTTTCCCATGGTAAATTGCTTGCCATAAAACCAGGGAACTCATTGTTGAAATTTATTCAGATAAAAAATATTAAAAATACGAAAATAGAAATTATGATGTAGTTGATTTGATGTATTTTCTCTCAAGAAACTTAATTGCAACAATGGTGAGCTATCCCAATTGTGATAAATTTCCGCAGAATTTAAATAAATATGCTGCAGCCTGTATTTATCCCAATTGAGATGACTCCTGTAATTGTGTGAGACCAGATTTCCACATGGCTACAGCTGGGATATCCCTCCGCACCAATGCCTCTTCAAGTCCCTCAATCTTCTTCACCTCAAACTCACCAAAACCCAAAAATAAAGAAAAAAACTCACCTAGAACAGGACCAATCAATTGAAAAAACAAATATCAAGACTCCTTCAAACAAAGAATTGATCCACAACCTCAGACAAAACCAGCCATCCAAGAAAACAATCAAAAAACCAGCCATCCAACCAAACAGTCAAACACCCAGCCATCCAACCAAAAAAACAAGCAACCTTCAAACAATCAATCAAACAAAAAAAAGGACAACAAATGCCCTATGGATCTAAAGTAGAACTCCAAGATCAATACCAATCAATCTACCGCTCAACCCAAAAGAAAAAGAGGGTAGAATTTCAGCCAAAACTTCAAGAAAGGTAATTGAACACCCTGTCAGGCAGAACAAAGCCAAGATAAGGCCCCCATCTACCACCTAGGCCACAGAAAATCCTGCCAGGAGACCCAGGCTGTATCCTAAGAACCACTTTCATACCCAAGGGAAGACTAAGACTAAAGATGATAAGGATAAAGAACCCCACTAGACCCTCTGGTCAGAATTCCTCTCTTCACTTCCTTTACATGAAGACCTAACTCTCAAACTCTGTGCTAACTCCACTTGCCATCATCATTCTTTTCCCTATTTGTCTCTCCATCTGTATTTATACCAAACCATGCAGAATTTCTGGTTTTCAGAAAAAGAGTAATAAATCCAAACTTCAGGATTGAGAGACCTGTAGCTCAGAACTCATCGAGTGATCCATTTCAAGTAAATTACAACAGATTTACACCTTTTGCGGGTGCAAATTGGTGTACAACGGGTACCTGTAAGTTGAAAAGTGGTGTATGTGTTTTGAGGTTTTATTAGATCCTTTGGAAGGTTACAAAACAGCAGACCATTTCTCTCTAAAAATTCAAGGCAGAATATAAGTACATGTTCAAAAAATTAAAATACCTTTTTTGGTTAAACAAATTTCTTCTGAAATTGGTGCTTTCCTCTAATGTCTCAAATTTTTGCAAAAATAGCCAGGGGGATATATCTCTGGCAGTGTGGAACTACTCTTTGGGTGATCCAGAGCTTGGAGCGGAAACAGAAATTTAAAATAATATTTTTATAGAACTGATACTAAAGGCTTCTGTTTAGGTAATCCTTCTGACTATTTCTGGTGAAGAGAGTTACACTAATAAAAATCATAGAAAAAATGCAGCTAATTCCTACTTAATCTTAATTTTCAGTTAATTATAATTCTGTATTCTCAAACCTGCAGAATTTTAGTTGAGAAAAGAGGTGTAGATATAAATTTGAGATATAATTTTCATGTTTTGCAATAAAAAATTCAGATTGCTTGTGATATATCAGATGATGACCAAAATAGAGTTAAGTATGATACTAATCTTTCTCCTCTGATTCTTCTTGAAACTAAATTAAAAAATAGGAAATTGAGATGGTATTTGTATTTATTCTAAAAGGGATACTTTCAGGGATCGTCTCTTCACCTGTTACACCCTTAAAACTTTTCTAAATAATCATCTCATTGAAAGGGGGTTCCTTTGCATTTTAATCCTCTTTGATCAAATTATTGAATGAAAATTATGGATGATTACTATGATTTACTAATTCTTCTCTTCTTACTGATACAATAAATAAATTATTCTATTGATTATTACTGATTCTTAGGGTGATGGGTTGTGATCTTTATTTGGTATCAATAGGTATAATTTATTCTGGATAATATTAATAATTATTGTCATAATTACTGATGAAGAGGCTGATGGTTGGTGGTGTTAACTTGGATTAAGAGGAACAATTCATTCCGGATAATAATAATAACAATAATAATAATAATAATAATAATGATGATGATGATGATGATGATGGGGGGGGGAATAGTTTTTTGCTTGGTGAGAATGTGTACTTATAAGTTTAAGAGGATGGGGGGGTGAAATCAATGGAGACTGTTTCACTGATTTCTTGATTTTGGGAAATTTCTAGTATAGGAGTTACTTGTGATATTCTTGGGGTTTTTTGGATATGGTTTCCAGGGTAAAACTTTGATTAGGGTAGGTTTATTTTTAGATTTCTAAGAGATTTCCAGGTAAGAAGATCTGGGGACTGCAGGTGTATGGAAGTAGATAAGATGGCTTTAGGTCTCTTGAGGTATATGAGATAAGAATCTTTTGGGTCTCTTTGGGATTTATTGGTTATTTTTTTTGGGGCGCCATTGAGGATATATCAAATAAGAAGGTTTGGGGGTGCTTTAAGATGTATGAGATAAGAGGTTTTTGGAGCTTTTCTCAACATGTGGAATGATTTTAGAATTTTTTAACATGTGGAAAGAGGTAAGGAGATGTGATTCCTTGTTATATATGGAAGGGCACCTTAAGGATTGACTATTTTCAAGGATCTAAGAAGCATTGAGACTTTTTTTGACTTTTAATCTTATTCCTTAATTGCAGAATTGTAAATTATTAGGAGACCTCTATTCCTATTGGGGGAGATAAGAATTATTAGGAGACCTCTATTCCTATTGGGGGAGATAAGTAGGTTACTGCCCAAGCATGGAATTTTAGGTTTTGGTGATACTATAAATGTGGTGAACAAGATAGTCTATGAATATATCCTTGGGCTAAAGATTAAAATACTCTTTCTTTAATCATAATATTCATTCAAATATCAGTTACAGACATGGGATAAATAATTGGTTCTAGAGAAAATATTATTGACTGATATTTAATTTCTTGAGAACAAAAAGGAAATTGGGGGTTTCTTGAGTGACTGAATGAAAGTTTATTTACCTTCTGAATTCATTTATGAAATGATAATTGAAAATAATGAGATAATATTGATCAAAATCCATTCCTTCCTGAGTTGATGATGAATGAATTCATATACTAAACTAGGGAAAAGAAGGAATTGGAGTGGAGTATAACATCCTCCTCCAATTCATTTTCTTTCCCCAGAAAATTAAAAGAAGGAAAATATCCACAGAAATTCTTCTTGAACAAGAACTAAGGCTGATTCCATAATTTATTTGATCCTAATATTCCTTACTTTCATTTATTCTTTTATTTTTATTTAATTAACTATCACTTACTAAAATTGATGTTTTTATTATCATTATCTTGGTGAATGTTTTACAGAGGGATAATAATCAATCATTCAATTTCAAAAATCAATTTTCTATTGGCCCAGGTTGAATTCACACCATCAAAATTACTAAAATCATGCAAAAGTTGAAATCTTAGTTTTTGCCAAAATCACACCAGAATCTATGATTCGGATTATTATAGTAAATTTTTGACTATAAACTTGCCCTCCAGACCCCTTTGGGGTCTGTCTGGGGTAGAATTTTCAATCTCTATTTCTCACCCAAGGAAGTCCCTTGAAAATTGAAATGCGTGCACACATCCTCAATAGGCATTTTACCCACCCAAGGCATCTCTTTGAACCTTAAAAAGGCATTGAAACGTCAAATTTCTAAATTCATTCCTTTTTTAAGTTGGAATTATTTTTCAGTTTTAAAAGAACTTCCTTGGGTGTGAAAATATTCCAAAATGCATGGTTTTAGATTTTTTTTATTTAGTAATTCCTTTCTTCAAAAAATGCTTGAATTTAGAAATAAATTCTAAAATAACACATTCTTTTGAGGAAATTTGCAAGTTTAGTAAATTTGAAGGTGTAAATAGAGGCTTTGACATTTCAAATTCTCCTACCACACTTCTTTTTGTTCCTGCTATCAGCCAGTAAATCAAAATACCATTTGATTCAAAAACTAAACCTTGGTCATTCTCACAATCTCCCTTATGCATAAAATTACCATTTGATTATCAGTACACAAATAAACAATTTGGTTTGAAAATGGAAATTTTTATCAGATCAACTGATCAATTTGATTCAAAATTGGATTATCAGTACCTCTGAAACAACTACTCCTTTCCACTTTCCACAACCTTGAAAATCAATTTGAAAGTTTTAGCAATTTATTTTCAATTCCTTGGTGATCTGCAACTACCTCCCTACTGGTACCACACTGCAACCACAACCACCATCCCCATCCTAGCCATCACAATCCTCCTCACCACTGCAACTGCCATTGAAACTACATTCTCCAAAATCCAATGGATTTTATCAGCTTGCTACTATGCACAGAGAAGCCTGTCAAAGTGCCAACAATATATAAATAAAGAAATAAGAGTAAAAAAATAAAATAATTAATGAAAATACAATTAATGATTGGGAAATCCTGGTATAATAGAAAAGATTTGGATTCCTCACCAAAAACTAGTTAGGGTCACTCACTGACCCAACCCTTGAATTCTCACTCCTTAATATTTTAAAATATTTTGATAAAAATAGTCCAAAAATCACAGTACCACCATTGTGATTTTTTTCCACTTTGATGTCTCACTTGTATTCTCACTTCATGCCGCCCTGCGTCCCTGCACACAGCCTGCGCGCTCCAATACAGCCCTGCTTGCATAAATTGGAATAAATTAGCCAAGGACCCGCATAAAAAGTGCACTTCAGGACTTGCATGCAGAAGATCCAACTCCTGCATGCATCTTATCCAGCTTCTGCAGCAGTCAGTCATATCTGCACATTTCAGAACAAAATGACAGCAAGGTGCCACACATAACTACTTCAAACCACTAGGATCATCCCTGCATATTTCATAAAGTAAAATATGCATAGAGGGTGATCCGGAAACATGATTTTTCAAATAAAAAGCTAGGAAATTAAATTATAGATTAATTTAATTTGAAAAACAAATAATGAAGTCCACCACAAAATTAACAGATCCAGATCTTTGCGGACCATGAAACATACCAAGGATTCCACAAAGGAAAGAATAAATTTCACTACAATGATAAGCAGATCGTTTAAAATCAATAAAAATTCATCACTGATCATTTTAGTGAAATAATAATAGTTTAAAATCAAGTGACATGCAGGATCAGAAAATCAGCAAATAAACACAAAGAAAGATCCTTTTACTAAAATTTTGCACTGATCCTACAGATCCAGGATCAGATGAGCTAAAACGCCAAAAGGATGTGCTAAACCAGTTCTGGAAACTTGCTAGCCTCAGAAAATGAGCCATAGCATCTCTGCATGCCGTGAGAAGGCTCTCTGAACCCAAAAAGGTATTTACACAGTACCTATTTTGACTCCTTTACCCCCAGGAATTTATTATTATCACTAGAAATCATGCCATCTTGAATCAATTTCTTATAAAGAAATATACAATTGATTTATGGCTTCGGTCTGAAGTATAGTTTTTTAATTCATTGAAATTTTTTTCTGTTTTCATTGAAGTTAAATCATCAATCAGCCCACTTTTGATCTGAAACCCTCCAACTGTGAACTATTGCAGCTATCCAGCAAGTAACTGCTTAAATTATCAATTTATTTGCCTCATCTTCTGGCTTGTGCACTACCATAGCCTGGCCACATCACCAATTTAGAGGGGAATACTTCCTTACTTTGAATTCATAAGGTCTCCATTATTCCAGGGTACAAGATTCAAAGTTAATCTCCTGAAGAGAGATGTTAATGAACCCCAGTTTGTATAAACTGCAGCTCCTCTTTTAACTATTTTTATTAACTATATTGAAAAACTTTGAACCAAACCATATAAACCTTGCACCATTTACCAATCATATCTATCCTTTTGGAGATTGGTCTGTGTTAACTCTTGAGAATATTATTTTTATTTTAATTCATAACGATCTGTAGCTAAAGGCCCGCAAGGTTCCTGGTATTAAAATTAGTTGGATGGGAGATATCATGATTGATAGAAATGTATCAAAATATAGTAAGTACAAATGGATCAGTATTGAATGGAAAAGAAATAGGGGGAAAAAATAGAACCCTGAAGGTATCCCTGGAAATTATTGAAAATTGTTTTGAGGAAGAAAAAAATAAATCTAGTCCCATAAATTTTTTTCCCCAATGTATTTTTAACCATGTATTGGTAATAAAAAAATTAAATGGAAATTAAGGAAAAATGAAGGAGATCTCAAAGAATCTGTTGATATTTTTGGATAATTTTTTCCACTTCAACTATGGCAAAGTCATTTTTCTCAATAAATATGAAATTTGGATTAATGATGCTTTTTTGAGCTTATTCCTTTGTACCAAATATTTTCTTCAAAGAAAACAGCTATCAAATTTTTTACTAATTTCCTACACCAGAAATATGATTTTATAAACCTTTTGGACCTGCAAGAAACTGGGGTGGAGAAATTTTGGCAAATTGGTGGTTCAAATCAATTGATTCTCTTGAATTAATTGGTTAATCCATCAAATATTTTTTTTCTTTGTCCCTAAGTAATACAGATGCCTGAGTCTGAGATCCAGCCAATTCTCAAGAATCTGAGTTCAATTTTTTTCATTTATAGCCAGAATCGTTCACAATCTTGACACAGTTGTTATTGTCATCATATAATATAGCCTATGTTGTTAGTCATTTTTTGATGTAAAATTAACATATTAAAAATCCAAGATATAACAGGTTTCAAATAGCATTATAAACTCTTGACTATTTCTCCACTTGCATTTCCTATCTTATTCAATCCGTTCTACACATTTTCACCCTTAATTTAAGTTCACTCCATTCCTGGAGTCTCCTTCATCCCAGTACTATCAAGATTCATTTCAAGTTCTTCTGGGTTCTCACCCACCTTGGATTCCTTACTCTGTCTTCTGAATCTCCTGATAAATCCTTTTGGGATCTCTTCAAGTACCAGTCTTAATTTCCATGTTTTTTATCTTCCACCCTGAATTTTTCTCAAGCCTCTGCATGAAAGAATTTCATTTGAATTCAATATGGAAATCATGAAATAAAATTATATACCATCTTTCTCTTCCTTAAAATTTTGAAATAATTTCACTCCTTTCAATTTTTAGTCCCACATTAATTTCACAAATCATTGACTCTACACTTAAAATCACATTTAATTGTTAGAATTCTTGACTACTGTTAGTGTTGCCTGAATCTTGAGTGCAACCAGCCTTGTAGTCCTCCACCTTGCGCGGTCTCTGATGGCCCATTATTGAATATTCTTTATTCATTTCCATTTGTATGTTCAACCACTTTTTTAGCCTTCCTTGTACTTAGTTGATTTAAGTCAGCTGAACCACAAGTGAATGAACCTCATCTGTTCTTCCCTCCACTGAACCGGAGTGCCCCCTTGACTCCCAAGATCCACTCCTCTTGGTGTCACAAGATATTTCCTCACCTCCTCTTAAGTGTTTCAACCGGAGCCTCAAACTCAAAATCTAACACGGTTAAAAGCCAAAGCTTCCCTCTGAATCATGTCCACCATCATCGCCAACCAAAAACTTCTCCTTACCGTTGACAACTATTATACTTGGTCCATTGCGATGGAAGGCAAATTGGAATCCATAGATGCATTAGAAATAGTTCTCAAAGAATTTCCTCGATCCTTAGAGTCTAACAATGCTAAATTATTTGATAGAATTAATTGCAAAGCTTACAACCTCATCCTTGATCATATTAACAAGGATAACCTCTCCTACGTTGCTGGTTCATTTCCCTTGGCTGAAAAACATAGTGGTATTGCTCTCTGGGATCTCCTTAGAACTCAATACATGCCAGATGACTTTATTAACAAAACTCTTGCTTTTGCCCAATTCAAAAAAATCAAATTTGAAAACAACATCATTGATTTTGTATCAAAGATTTGTTTGTCAACCCAAAAAATGAAGCTGGTTGGTTTGAAGCTGGAAGAGGAACTTACTATCATCCTCACCTTGTCAAAGCTGCCCTCCAAATTCAACTATCTGAAGAAATCCAATGAATGCAAAAACAAGAACATTGACTACATCTTGAAGAGACTTGAGAAGGATGAAGCTCAAGCTAAAATCAATCCCTTTGATCAACTCTCAGACCCAGTTCACCATGCACTGTACAGTAGGCCCGCGGTCTGCCCTCATTGCAACAAGCCCGGACATCCTGCCAAGAACTGTTGGGTTAAATACCCTGAGAAGGCTCCTAAATCAATGTCGCGTCCCAATTCAAACAATATGGACAAAGCTCATTTTTACACCTTCTAGATCTTGAAACCCACATTTTATTGCTCAGTCTTTGGTGATGCTCCTTGTCATTTTTCCCATTTGCTTGCTCTTGGCCCTTTCTAAATCTTTGATTCCGCCATTGCTTGGGTCATCATCTTGCCAACTCCCTTCTCTGTTGCCTACTTGATGCAATCGCGCCCTCAACATCATCTCTGTCACCATCAATCCTCCTGGTAAACTCTTCAAGTACCGACTTTCCACCATCATTGTCACCTTAAGTCAACCAAGTTAGATTGCCACTCAAGTCGTATGCCTGGTTCATTGGCCACCCCTTTAGACCTCCATTGGTCATGCTCCCTTGTGTGCAAATCCTTTCTAAGTTTTTTTTTTTTTTGCTGTTTCTATCAGACCGGGGTTCAAAAATTATGTTTGGAATATTTGTGGTGCTTGTTGATGTAATAGACTCCCTTGTAGTTCAACGGTAGTTCAAAAATCACTAGTTTTCCTTCCTCTCTAATGGAATACACCCTTATTGCATAGTTCAAACATCTCTTCATTCTATTTTGTAATGTTGGATTTAATAGACTTGCAAGAGTCTTGAAGTTCCCAGCTCATTATTTTGTTTAAACTCCCTCAAGCTTCAGTCAAGGGGGTGTGTTAGAATTCTTGACTACTGTTAGTGTTGCCTGAATATTGAGTGCAACCAGCCTTGTAGTCCTCCACCTTGTGCGGTCTCTGATGACCCATTATTGAATATTCTTTATTCATTTCCATTTGTATGTTCAACCAATTTTTCAGCCTTCCTTGTACTTAGTCAATTTAAGTCAGCTGAACCACAAGTGAATGAACCTCATCTGTTCTTCCCTCCACTGAACCGGAGTGCCCCCTTGACTCCCAAGATCCGCTCCTCTTGGCATCACAAGATCTTTCCTCACCTCCTCTTAAGTGTTTCAACCGGAGCCTCAAACTCAAAATCTAACATTAATTTGGTACGGTTTCAAACTTTTCCTTTGTTATGGTGGTTCCAAAAAAAACATCTGGTGAGAAATTAATTGAACACTCAAATCCATATGATTTCACATTTGTTTGTTTTATGTTTCTGAACTTTTTATTCAGAACTTTTTCAAAGGAAAAATGGATTTATAAATTCACTTGGAATGAGAAAATATTCTAATACTTGCTCTTTACCTGCTTTTCAATTGGCTTGAAAAACTTATATGGCCATTCAAATGCAGATAAATCAAGAAACCAGAAAAAAATTCATGATTTGGAAAAAAGAAGATCTGTTGTGTTTTTAAACTTGCACCAGTGAAAAAAATTCTTTTTGAGGTTTTTGCTTTTTCAATATTTTCTCAAGTTTAATCTCTGTTTTTTGAAGTAATTTTTTTTAAATCTTCCTTAAAACTCAGCTTTTCAACTTGGGAAAAAATCAATCCAAAAAAATTTAACAAAAGAAACTGCTGACCAGTCCAAGTTTTTTCAAAAACAGAATATTTAAGGGAAATAATAAAAACAGAAAAAGGTTTGTATATAGGAGGACTTGAAAATTATATCAAGTGCAGTTGTATAAAAAATAAATTTTCTTTATTTTTTTCAAAGAATCTGAGGCAATATATTTAAACTTGAAATATATGAGCAATTTTTTGTTTTTTTTTTAACAGTTCAACCACAAATAAAACACAAAATTTCTAATTATAACCTTTCCTTTTTGTTTGATTGAACAAAATACTTCTCTTTTTCCTCCTCCTGAAACTCAACCTCATTTTTTTTCAAATTACTCTCAGAATGTTTTTTTAAGGCTCCCATTCAGCTTCCATTTTGTTTTTCAGAGCCATAAGTTTTGATTTATTCTTGTTCTCCCAAATTGCAAGATTTATTTCCCATTTTTTCTTTCAAATTTTATTTTATTGCTTCCAAATTGATATTTAATGCTTTTTTTTTTTAAAAAAAAAAAAATTCAAACCATCACTCAGTATCAATTTTAAGAAAATATTTACTAAATTATTTTTTTCTTACTTGAATCATTATTTTCAATTATTTCTTAGACTTCTCTAATAATTTAACTGCTTCTCCTTTTTTTTATGAATTTTTGGTTTGATTTTGATTGAACTTGAGTCTTTCTGCTTTCCCTTGGCCAAGGATGATGGTGGTTTACAGACTTTACTCTGGTTTGAAGTTGAGGGGGAGGCCCAATTACCTTAATATTTCTATTTTTCAGAGCAGGATTAGTATCTTTAAGATATATAAGTTATAATTCACTAATTGACAGAATTAAATTAATTATTATTTGAGTTGAATTCTTTTGTCACAGGGAAAAGGGGTGTTCTTTCTCCAGGTTTTTTGTATTGTTGACTTGATCCAAGCTGGGAAGTTTTGGATCAAATTTGGAAAGTGTTTGATCCAAGAAAGTGTTTGAATTACTTATTGAAGCTGAGTTTGAATGATTTATGACTGATTGAACTTAAATATTTTTTAAATTCATCCTCAGAATGTAATTATGGCTAATCATAGGTCTCCTTGTTATTGTTTATATCACTGGGCTCAGCATCAGCAGCAATTTGATGCATATAAATTGACTTCTATCTTTTTCAATCCTTGGCTAGAGGGAGTGCATTTTATTTTTTTCCAAATATTTCATCCATTTGGTCATATAAATGACACAGTTGTTCAATTTTATCTATCACATAGTTTATCCCCTTGGATTTATTGGAATTGGTTTATTCAAAATAAATTTGGGATCAACATAGATTTGGCTGCTGTTTACTTCTCTCAATAGTTCTTGAATTGCTACCTCATTTGCTTTGATGAAAAATTGAGCCTACATTTTTTTATGCTTAGTTTCATCTGTCATCAGGAGATAACCATTATGCTATGAAGATATGGGTGGGCCAACCCTTGGTTCAGTTTTGGACCCAAAGAAAGCAGAATATTAGGGTGTATAAGATTTAAGAAAAACTGTCATTTTTCAATGGCGGGTTTCAACCCAAATCAGCCATTTCAAACCTGCCATTAAGAACCAAAAAAACCCACTTATTTCACATCAGACATGTCAAAGTTACCTGAAAATAAATGGGTTTGTTCAAATAAATTATTTAAAGGCTTTTACAGCCTCAACCACCCATTATTCAATGTCATACACCCCTGGTTTCAACCTCTGACTTCATTAGAAAAATTGTACCTCCAACCTCATCAGAAAAATTTGATTCATTGCTCTCATCACTTCATTGCTATCCTCATTGCTTCATCTTCCATCCCCTCATCAATTCATCACTCTCATCACTTTATTGCTCTCATCACTTCATCACTTCATCATTCTCATCTTTTCATTTCTATTCTCATTTCTTCATCTCTCATCACCTTTTCACTTCATTACTCTCATCACTTTATTGCTCTTTTCACTTCATCCCTCTCATCACTTTAATGTTCTCATCACTAAATCACTCTAATCACTAAATTGCTTTCATCACATCCTAACTCTCATTGCTTCATCCCTTCATCCCTATTACTCTTTTCAAATGGCCCCTCAGAAAAATTCCCCTGAAAGTCCACACAAAAATCCAATTGACAAAAGCAAACATCCCCAAGGAACTCTAAATCAAAAAATCCACCCCCATCAGCTTCCAAAGGCTCAATTCAGCTCAAGAGATCTTATCAAATCATCCTGGTAAACTGGCTCAAAATTCCCTCCAACTATGACACTTTCTTTGGATCCAACAACCAAAAACAAGTTTGCCAACCTGCATCCTATAAGTTTAATGGTTATCTCCTGATGGCCAATGAATTCAAGAATAAAAAAAAGTTAGGCTGGCCCTTTCATCTAAACAGATGAGCAATCAATTCAAGAAATATCAATCCAAGCATTGCCCCTTTAGCCAATGCTGAAAAGCCCTATTCTTTCCCTGTCCCTGTGTGTTCCTCCCATCTTGTTCCCTCCCATCCACATACTACAATTGGGGTGAGGGTCAAGAAGGGATTCAATTTACATATAACCTTTTGAGGGTTTCAAGCCCTATTCTTTCCACTTCTCTGTATGCTTTTCAAAACATCTCCCATCTTGTTCCCTCCCAACTGTATACTTTGATTTGGGTGATGCTCAAGAAGGGATTCAATTCATTGTATAAAATTTTGAGGGAAGTGCAAGTTTTATAAGCCAGAATCTAGTTTCACACTATAGGATTTGAACACATGACCTCAACATTGATAAGTGATGCTTTAACCACTAAGCTAAGTGTATGATTTCCCAATGGGCCAATAAGCCTGTCCACTCACTAATTCTTTTCCTCAAATGAGCCAATCAATTGAGAAATCAATTAGCAATCAATTGATCAATTTCAAATCAATCAAGCAACTTATTGAAAATAAATAAAGCAATTGAATGCAAATTGATCAAGCAATCAATCACAAATGGTTCAAGCAATTGATTGAAGATTGATCAATAAATTGATTTCAAATCAATAAAGCAATCAATTGCAAATCAATTAAAAAAATGATTGCAAATTGATCAAGCAATCAATCACAAATCAATCAAGCAATCAATCACAAATCAATCAAGCAATTGATTGCAAATCCATCAAGTAATTGATTGCAAATCCATCAAGCAATTGATTGTGAATCAATCAAGAGATTTATTTCAAATCAATCAAGCAATTGATTTCAAATCAATCAAGTGATTGATCACAAATCAATCAAGTGATTGATCACAAATCAATCAAGTGATTGATCACAAATCAATCAAGTGATTGATCACAAATCAATCAAGTGATTGATCACAAATCAATCAAGTGATTGATCACAAATCAATCAAGTGATTGATCACAAATCAATCAAGTGATTGATCACAAATCAATCAAGTGATTGATCACAAATCAATCAAGTGATTGATCACAAATCAATCAAGTGATTGATCACAAATCAATCAAGTGATTGATCACAAATCAATCAAGTGATTGATCACAAATCAATCAAGTGATTGATCACAAATCAATCAAGTGATTGATCACAAATCAATCAAGTGATTGATCACAAATCAATCAAGTGATTGATCACAAATCAATCAAGTGATTGATCACAAATCAATCAAGTGATTGATCACAAATCAATCAAGTGATTGATCACAAATCAATCAAGTGATTGATCACAAATAAATAAAGCAATTGATCTCAAATTGATCAAGAAATTCATCAAGCAATAAATCACAAATCAATTTGAAGGGAGGGATGGGAAGGTGTACAAGGAGGAGGAAGGACCAAACTTACCAGAAAACAGAGAGGAGGAGGGTTCCTAATGATCAAAGGAGGAGGAGTAGGAGGCATTGGTCAGTTGATTGATTGAAGGGAGGAGGAGAAGGATGAGCTTAGAGACTTACAGGTTTGAGTGATTTACCAATGAGAATCAGAAGGAGGACAGGGGGGGACTTTTAGGTAAAGGTGAAGGTGGAGGTGGTTGGTGAGGAGGAGGAAGGGGTGGACCAGTTGGTGGGGTGAGGTGGGTGGTTTGTAAGTTTTGGTTGATGATGGGATGTGTGTGATGTGATGGAGATGCAAAGATGGAGACAATATGTGTGTGATGTGATGGAGATGGGATTGGTATGGATTTGCTGATGTAGAGGTGTGGGTGTTTTGCATGCAATGGATGGTGGATTAATGATGGTGCATAAATGGCCAATTTCAAAAATGAAATCCACCATTTGCATGAAACACACCATTTTGAAATACACCAGTTAGGGGGTATTTTTCTTTCAGAAACCCGCCATTTTTAATGGCTTTAGTAAAAAATTGGCGGGTTTTCTAACTCTGATACACCCTATTTGGAGGAAACTTTGATCCAGTTTAATTGGATGAGTTTATCTTCTTTCTTTAGGTGAGAGGGAGATTTGAAATCCAAGGGAGAAATAATATTGAATGTGTAATTTCTTGGGGAGGTTGTCTTGGGTTTTTTAGTTTTAGTTTTGGTTTTCTCATGGTCCATTTCTTTTGAAAGGGTAGGAGAAATTAAGTGATAAATTGGGGACTGAAATAGAACCTGCAAGATGAATATCATTGAAGTGGTGAAGTGGAAAGTGTGAAGGAGGGATTGCAAGATGAGTGAGGATGAAGTTTCAGAGTGTGAAGAATGAATTGAAAGAAAAGTGGTGATGAGGTTCCAGAGTGTAGAAAGTAGGATGATATCACTAATGAGGTTGGAGTTTTATGGAAGTGGGAGCCAAGGGGGGATGCTGTGGTGGCACATGTTTGAGGCTGTGAAGTAACTTTAATATAATTTATTTTGAAAAACCCATTTACTTTCTAGTAACTTTGACACACCTGACATGAAATAAATGGGGTTTTTTGATTTTTAATGGCAGGTTTTAAATGGTGTATTTTTTTAAATCAATGCATGATAACATTCAGTTTTAAAATCTCAATTTTATTTTATTTTTTTTTAAAAAAATTATGGAAGCTTCATTTGAAAGCCAGCATGGGCAAATTCCAAACACGGTTCAATTAAAAGTTCCTCAGTTGACAAACTAACCAAACTCAGTTGGTACATGCACCACATATAGATTCTAGATAAGAAAAAATGAAAAAAAATCATATTTAATATGATTCAAAACAGAAGCAACCTCATCCATTATGTAGTATTTCAATCCTGCTTAGGCACCTGGTGTGGTGGTTATTTATAGACACAAACGCAAGTAGGCTCAGAAGTGAAATTCAACCAGAAGGCTCAGAAGTGGGCAGATGCAGGATCCGCAGCACAATAGGAGACAAAAAGCTGAGTTGGGCATATTGCCTACTCTGGCATAGGAAGAAAAGGGCTCAGCAGTTGGGAAAATGCGGGATCTGCAGCAAAATAGGGAGCTGAGCCAGAGTTTTACCTTTTGCAGTGAACAAAGTTGTGGTAAGATAATCAGCCAATTTCCACATCTATGGATTTAGGATTGAATTTTTATAAATGTGGAAGCAAGTGATTGGAGCTATGGGGTATGTGCCCAAGAATTGACTTGGAGTATGCAGTAGGGGTTGCAGAAGGGTATGCAATTGTTGGTAAAACATAAAATGAAATTCAAGGATGCACCATATGGGTTGAAGGGGATCCACAAGAAAGATTGTTGGGGATATTTTTTTATGAAGTACGCAGGATCAAAGGGGATCCACTAACAAAGGTTTTTGGGGATAAAGCATTAACACATATAGCAGCAGATCAATTAGTAGGGCTATCAGAGATTGCAGGTAAAGCCACAACTAATGCATGCAGACATATTGGCTAGGTAGATCATAGCTTAGGGTGATTAGGGTCATCATGGGGAAGGCAGTGCGGAGGAAGACTCTTGTTTCTCTCATTTTTTATATTTTTTTGGAGTTAAGTTTTGGGTTGTATATATAAGGGGTTGTCCTTTCTATTATACGGTTTTGGGGGAGTAGCATAACATATCTTATTGTATCATCTTATTGGATCTTATTATTGGAGTATTGCATGGGAGTGTAATTTACTTATCATAGAATGGAGAATCTTTTTTATTGAAGGAGAACATTACAGTGCAGAGCTCATTGCAGAGTTGTTATTTATCTTTTTTAGTTATTTCATTGAAAATTAATTGTAGAGGAGTCTGAAGGGTGCAGATTCATAACACAAACAACAAAGTGAGAAGTCCTGGATAGCTTTCTAAGCATTGCGGATTGTGGTTATTGTCTTTTCAGAGTCATATTTTGTAGGATAAACCAGAGTAGAACGGGTTTTGTAAAAATGAGAATTGAATAAATCCCAGAACAGAGCAAGTTTGTTGCAGATAGAAGCAGCGGAACACTTTTATGCACCACACCAGAAATATTATGCCAGGTTTTCTTAGAGGGTGATTGGGGAAAACAAAATTGATATTGGTGCCTGGCCAACTGGTTTGAGCACCTTCTCAACCATGAATTTGCTTCCATCCAAATGACATTGGTGCCTTTTCAACCATTTTGGAAGCCAATGAAAGCTTTTCCATAAAGAAAAAAGAACAGTCCAAGAAAAAAGAAAAGTATAAAGGGGATAAATGAGAAAACAAAATAAATCAAACAAAAGGAAAACACATAAATCTAAACTGGATAAACTACAAGATTACTGAAACAAAATAACAAAAAACCAAATTTAAAATGAAAGGAAATAGTAGGAGCTTAACTAAATTGATTCTTGCTTGATTGATTTTCAATGAATGTTGACTGAAAAGCTTTGATTTGGCTCAAAGCAAGCATGAGAAGATGTCAAAAAAACTACCCCTCCACAACCTACCCAATCAAGTTCTGTGGGTGCCTAAGCAACCCCCATGAATTGGTGTATGAGATTATAATATTACATATATGCATAATATGCAAATATCACAAGAAGAATATTCTAAATTAATGTAGATAAACAAAAATACCTTCCAAAATACACAATATATAAAGGGATATGGTGTATAAAGCATGTCTGGGCATCTGTCCAAGTTTGACTTGTTGTGTGCCAACTGGGATTTGGATTGGTGCCTGGGGAGCTTGATTAGGTTGGGCTGTGGGTTTTAAAACTTGGCTCCCAACCAAGCTTCCCTGAAAACAAATCAAAGCTTTTCACAAAAAACCAACCAGCCTCCCTTGCCCCAAATTTTGACTCATAAATTTTTCTCAAGTATTATCAAGTATTATGGGGGTTACTTGAACCAGATTTGATTGGTGGAAACATAAAATTGGCCTGGAACCATGCTTATTTTACCTGGAACCCAGTCAACCTTGGCCTTTAATCAAGTTCACTTTGGTTGGCATAAATTTGAATTTTATTGGAGCCTTGAATATTTGAAAAAAATCACCAATAACTTTAGGTGCCACCCAAATGGGCTTTACACACCATAAAAACATTATTGCAATTAGTCTCTCTGGAGGAAATATATATTCTGATTTATACTCACATAGTTTTTGAAGTAAGCTTTCCAGGCAGCCAAATGCCCTCACATTATTTTTTATAAAGCACACCTGGGCCTCTGGCCAAGTTTTAATTGGCATGTGCCAAGCATGACTTGGTTGGGTGCCCAGTGCACTTGATTGCATAGGGTTTGCAGGGGTTTGAAATTGGCACCCAACCAAGTTTTTCTTGACCCAGATCAAAGCTTTTTGCAACCCCAGCCTCAACCCATTTTTTATCTTCCCCTTGCTTCAATTCTCAAGTTTTTTTAACAATGTAAGTTTTTATTCTTTTTTAATCTTGATTCATGCTTCAATTCATTCATTGTTCTTTTTTTTTTTTTAGTTCTGGAAGATGGATAAAGATCTAAAAATTTTCAATATGGTGTTTCTCAAACTTGAAGAAGGCAAGGCTGGTGCCAGAGACCTTGCTTGAAAACTAGAGGAAATGAACCAGGAAAAGTTTCTTGCTTGATTTCTAAGATTGAGATTGTTTAAAGATGTTTCTTTTTCCTTTGAGTTTACTTCCTTTCATCTGTCTTCTTCTCAAATCTGATTCTCAGCTTCCTTTTTTGGCTATCATTTAATGATTTGTGTACAGCAAACAGCCAAAAAAAAAAAATAAGAATTTTTTTTTGTAGTTTTTGAGTCCAAGCAAGTATGGAAACATGGCCAAGGATGGGTCAGCGTGACCAGCTTTGATTGGCGCCCAAACCAACTTGCAAGTCACCGGCTCATTTGCCTGTGTGCCAAATGAAGCTTGACAGGGTGCCAAAATTGCTTGGGTAGGCGCCAGGCTGGCTTTGTTGGGCCCCATGCGCGTTTTGCAAGAAAAACCCCAAAACTTGGGTAGCCGCCCAGATAGACTTTATATACCATACCATAAGTGTGTATTTATGCACCTGGCACGGTTTTCGGTGCATGCGGTCGGAACGTTGGTTGGGATATGCATAAATGCGCACGCAGATGGTTCGCGGGGCGCGGTGGTTGATCGGGAGCTCCTCCCGCGCTCCGCCGGTCCGTGCCAACCCTCACAGGCTCAAAAGCTGTGGTCGAGGCCGCCGACCGGCGCCGGGCTCCTGGCAGCCACACTGTGTGCTCCGGAGATTCCTTTTGACCACGATTACGACGCCGTTCTCTCTCCAAAAAGATTCCCTCGGTTCGTTCACAATCTTGCCCCCAATGAAAATACTAATCGTCGGGTCTGGTGGACGAGAACACGCCTTGGCAGAGAGATTGGCGAAGTCCGATTTGGTCACTCAAGTTTACGTGGCACCTGGTGAGCTTGCCCATCACAACTACAAGTGCTGCTTCATCAGAGGCTTGATTGACCAAACCGGAAAATCACAGGCAACGGTGGTTCGGATCAGCATGAGAAATGTTCAAATGTACCCGTCCCGGCCGACCGATTAGACCAACTGGTTCAATTCGGGGTTGATGCTCAGGTTCGATGATTCATTAGACCTCGTTTCGGATATCCGATTTTCGTGTGACTGGGTTGATAGATGTATAGGGGTGATTGTATCTTTGATAATATTTAGATAGACCTCGTAGTTCCAGGACCTGAGCAAGTTCTAGTTGATGGGATCGAGAACCGCTTTCGCAAAGTCGGCATTCCCTGCTTCGGTCCGAGTGCATTAGCTTCGAGAATGGAGGGGTCCAAGACGTTTTCTAAAGAATTTATGACAACTCATAAAATTCCCACAGCCCGTTATTCGAATTTTTCCAACTTCGAACAAGCTAAGAAACATCTTTTAGAAGTTAATTATAAGGTCGTCATTAAAGCCAGTGGACTAGCGGCGGGAAAAGGTGTCATCATTCCCGAATCTCAAGCACAGGCTCTGGAAGCACTGGAAGCTATCATGATCAAGAAAGAATTCGGTCACTCGGGCGATGAAGTGGTCATTGAAGAGTATCTAGAAGGCCAAGAGATTAGTTTGTTAGCCCTTAGCGATGGTTATACTGTCGTCATCCTTCCTGGGGCCCAAGATCATAAGCGTATTGGAGAGGGTGATACTGGACTTAACACCGGGGGGATGGGAGCATATGCGCCCACACCTGTTGGCTCACAAGACCTTCTCAACACTTGCTCCAAGACCATCATCCAGCCGACGATCGATGGCATGCGAAAAGATGGTATCTTCCTCCTGTTACCATTCTCGTACTATCATATTATAACTCACCCGTGTTTTTTTATCTTGATAGGTATGCCTTTTGTTGGGTGCTTGTTCACCGGTCTAATGCTTACCGAACGAGGTCCTCAAGTTCTTGAATACAATGTCCGGTTTGGAGACCCAGAAACACAAACGGTGCTTAGTTTGTTGTCAGACGATACGGACCTGGCCGAAGTATTCATGGTCTGTCACAAAAACATTTTATCTGATGATGAAGCTTTTTCCATTCATTTCATTGAACCATCATCTTCTCAGGCTTGTTGTGATCGCCGACTCGATGCCGTCAAAGTTGCCTTCAAAAGCTCGTACTCAACAACTGTAGTGATTGCATCCCCAGGGTATCCCAACTCATACCCTAAGGGTTTACCGATCACAATTGATTACAAATCATTGCCTAAAAACTCGTTTGTATACCACGCCGGCACTTCTAGGGATACAAATAATCAGCTTTGTACCGCAGGAGGCAGAGTATTCGCAGTCAACGCAACTGGTGAGACTTTAGACATTGCGACGAGAACAGCCTATGAAGCAGTGGCTTGTGTGAGCTTTCAAGATATGGTGTATCGTAAAGATATTGCTCATAGGTCTGTTACCCAACTCTTGCCAAGTTTTTTGATTATTCGAACTAACGTTAAATAGTTTTCATTCTTACATCCACCCAGAGCTTTAAGACCCAACCTTCCTGGCTGTTCGACAGGAAGCCAGAAGAGTGGATTGACGTATCTTGATTCCGGTGTTTCCATTGATTCCGGAAATGAATTTGTGGCACGAATTAAGCCACTAGTTAAGGCAACTGCGCGCTTGGGGTGTGACTCTGTGATTGGTGGATTCGGCGGGATGTTTGATTTGATGAGAGTTGGTTATAGTGACCCCGTCATAGTTAGTGGGACAGATGGCGTGGGTACGAAGCTGATTGTCGCGCAAAAATCCGGTAAACACGATACTGTAGGTAAGTCAATCATCGCTAAAAAGCAACTTGAACTGGCTCCCTCATTCGCATTCAACTCTGCAAATCATGGACTAATGCGAACCTCGACCCAAAGGTATTGATTTGGTCGCAATGAGTGTCAATGATTTGTTGGTGCAGGGAGCGGAACCATTGTTTTTTCTCGATTACTTTGCTTGTAATCATCTAAACGTCAATCTGGCGGTCGACGTGATAAAAGGAGTCACCATGGGGTGCCAGCAGTCGAATTGCGCTTTGATCGGCGGTGAAACGGCTGAGATGCCCGGGCTCTATCGAGATGGTAATTTTCATGGACTCGATCCAAGTTATCCATTCATTTTGGCTTTTAGACCTTATAAACTGAATTCCTGGTACTATTTTCATTACCTCCAGACGATTACGATCTTGCTGGCTTTGCCGTTGGGGTGGTAGAGCGATCCCTGATTCTGCCCCGCCTGCAAGACATCAAGGTGGACGATGTATTGATTGGATTAGGATCCAGTGGATTTCATTCCAACGGGTTTTCTCTAGTCCGCAAAGTGATTGAAAGGTCTAACTTAGACTATCAATCACCATGTCCATGGCAACCAGCACAAAAGCTGGGAGTTTCTCTCTTAGAACCGACTCGAATATACACTCGACAGCTTCTACCGATCCTTCGATCGAAAGAACGTTTGATCAAGGCTCTGAGTCATATCACCGGTGGTGGATTCTTGGAAAACATTCCTAGGGTCTTACCAGACCAATTAGGATGTGAGATCGATGTCAGGACATTTCCATTGCCAGCACCGTTCAAATGGGTCATGAAGCAGGGTAGCATTTCTCCCCTAGAGATGTGTCGAACATTTAACTGTGGAATTGGAATGGTGCTCATCGTTTCTCAGGATTCAGCCTCTCAAGCCATTTCCTACTTAAAATCTCATGACCAGCAACAGAATCTTGGGATTTATCAAATCGGAAGAATTACTGATCAACCTGGTGTACATTTCAAAGGTTTAGAATCGTGGGAATGATTTTTTTATCGATCAATAGCTTGTGCAACAACACGGAATGGCAGCAACATTTACATCTACACATATGGGGTGCTTGACTGCAAATGAAATATACCCTTTTTGACTCTGAATCCAGAGATTCGGGAAATTGGCCGGATCCCAAAGACTTGATTGATTTCATTGGTACTAAGCCGTAGGTATTAGTCGTACGTTGAGCCTGATTGGATTATGAGTGGTTTGAATCAAAGAGATGCGTTAGAATCGAGAGCTCTTGTAAAAGACGAATGGTTTTGTCGATGTGTAACATTACAGCCACTCCGCACTGGAGGGATTCGGCCATGTTCGATGAGCCTGGTTAGAAAAAACCGGTATGTGTATGAGCCCCTAAAAGCCTAGCAACTTCACCCACAATGCTCCCCACGACTATCCCCTTATCTAGCCTAATTTGCCTGTGGACCCGGAAGGGCTTTAAAAACGCTAGTCCATAGTCTGGAAAGCTTTTAGTAAACTGGATGGTCAAAATCTTAAAACCCATCTGATCCTTTCTTTACAGAGCCCGTGACCATCACACTTAATGGTAGGTTTTAAAAACACATCTGCACCTAACTGGTGTATTCAAAAGTCAAAAAAACGTGACTTTCAAACACCAGGATCCGCCATCTTTTGTCACAATGTTCAACTATTTTCTTCTTTAAAAAAAGAGAGAATAGGAAGAAGAAACTTGCACCCTGAAGGTGTTGAGTTTTGGACCTCATCTTCTGTCCGCTCACCTCCCTTTTTCAGCGCTCCTATCCTCAATATTATTCTTTAGTATGTTTAGAATACTTTTAGCCTGTTCTGACCGCTTTATATATATCTTTGTATGCTTGTAATACTTTTTGTCTCAACCACCCTTATATGTCCAGATACTTGTTCATAACCTGGCCACCTTATCATTACTTGTCCTGATACTTGTAGTTATCTAGGCCAATCTATTATTGTATGTCTGGTGCTTGTAGCTTGCCGGCCGCCATATCTCATATATTTCACAGGCTCCTGATACACAAATGTCACTACTTTTAGCCTATGTGATCCTCATGCTAAATGTCCTATCCTCAACCATTTTATCCTGTCTTATCTCATTGAATATTCTTCCTTATTCAAATGCCTATTTGTGGGTCTCTAGTTGTCTATAAATACTCTTTCTTCTATGGTCCCTTGAATGAAAACAATCAGATTCTTCCCCTTCACATCCAGGCCCACTTAGCAAAAGCCCTCCTGAATCTGGTTCCTTCTGGACCTTTTAAATCAGATTGTAGCCTTCTTGAGCACAACTCTCCCTTCCCTTTTCTCTCATCATCATCTCATTGAGCCTCACATTCCAACAGAAGGATTGTGTTGATTTTCATTAGAAGCTTAATGTCAGCCTTCCAGATAACAAGGAGCTGACTACTTCCAGAAGTCTAAGCTTCAAAATGAATAAAAATGACTGCTGAGGACTCAGATGATTTTCTAGGATGAAATGAAGTGCTTACTGAACCATATCAACCTCCAAAAGTTATTTAAAGCCTGCTATACTTTTGAACCATACCATATACCAAAGAAGGCCTGTTAACTGAATTGGAGATTTGGATAAACCCTAGCTCAAAACATCATTTCAATTCTCCAAGTGAAAATTCAAACAGTTAAAATTTTTTGTTTGGGTGAAGGTCTGGCCAATCTCATTTGATTTTTTTTTCTATGTTTTGTACAAAGGCATTTAAATTTCACCAAAGATTCTAAAATTCTACTCAAATAAAATCAATTTTTGAATTATTTAATACTATTTTTGTACTTGATGAAGTTTCTTTAATTTATTGTAATATTTTTCACATATTGGAATTCTCCTCATAAAATAGTGTACATAGAATTTCCCAATTTTTTTTATGTTTTTTAGAAAGGTCTTTATATCCTATCAGAAGCATTGAATCTTACCTAAAATAAAAAAATAAATTTTTGATACAGTTTCATTATTTTTGTACTTGAAGATAATTTTGTTGGAATGAACTATCATATTTGAACTCGATTCATAAAATAGGTATGTGTAGCATGTTTCTGCCTTTTTTTCTTTAAAAATAAGTTTATTAAAACATTTTCATTTTTAACATTTTTTTATTATGAAAGATTCAGTTTATGAAGTTCTTTCTCACATCTGAAGGACCATTGGGAACCCTCTCAAAAAATAATTATACATAGGATTTTTTTAATGCATTTTTGAGGTTTGATAAAATTGTATTCTAATCCCACTGGAGATCTTCCATTTTGTGTAAAGCAATTGAAATTTTATCATTTTTTTTATCTTTCTCATATCAAATTAAGTTTTTTTTTTTTCAAAACTGAGCTCAGATTTGAATACCTTTCAATAAAAATTCATATGTATTGAATTGTTCCATGTTGCATTAACCCTATTAATTGGTGTTCATATTTGAATTCTCCAAAAAATTTACCCAAGACAGATCTCATAGGGGGGCTGAAGTACTTAGCTGCCCCCCAAGGCCTCAATTAATGTTTAAAGGCCTTGGGAGGCCCAAATTGTCCTCAAAAGGTGAGTTCACCCACCCCAAACACTTGCTTAAACCTGAAACAGGTGTGCCAAACCTTGATTGTCTCAACTCACACCATTTTTTAATTAGCACAATCCTTCAAGTTTTAAATGCCTTCCTTTGGTGGGAATAAACACCAGGAGTTTTGAATTCAGGAGAAAAAAATTACAATTTTCCATCCCTGTCTTCAAAAGAGGTGTGATTTTGGCACAAAAAATGCTAAAATCAAGCCTCCTTTGAATAAAGACATGGATTTAGCAATTCTGAAGGCATGAATTTGGCCTGGTCCCTTTTTCATAATTTTTTTTTGAGTTCTGGTGAGAAATTGAGTGTTTTTGGTTTGAAACAAAAAGCTAGGTATGGTCCCAAACCCAGTTTTATCAGCTGTACCTGTAGGCATTATTTAGTTGATGGCAGCCAAGTCAAAGTCTATCTTGACCAGAACACCTAGTTAGATTACTTGGCTGCTTATAAGCTTCCAAAATTGCACTTGGTTTGATAAAATACCATAGGCATGCATGTTGAACCCCAGACAAACCAAAAGGCTTGATGACCTGGCAACCATCCAAACTGGGGATTCTTCATCTATTCAATTAACTTCTCCAAACCAGAATCAACTTCAGTGCACCTTTCAGACACCTTCATTAAATCAACCCTGGCCATTATTTATTAAGGGAATCCTTCCTGCAGGAGGTAAGCATCAAAGCTAAATCTAATTTATCCCCCAATACCCAAAAAATCCCCTGTCTACCCACTTCCATCTTAAAATTTATCATATTTTTGGATTGGGCAATTTTAAATTTGCAACCCTGTGGTTGCAAACAGGCTCAAAACGGCATTTGCAACCCATCTGAGTTGCAAATGGCCATTTGCAACCCATGTGAGTGGCAAATGGTTGTTTGCAACCTTTTGTTATATTATATATATATATATATATTTAACAGTATTTTTACTTTTTTTATCTATTATTTTTCTTTATTTTAATAAAAAAATAAAAAATAAATTGATCAATTAAATTAAAAATATAAATATAAAAAAAAATATAAATAAATAACTTGAAATGAAAAAAGGGTGATGTTAAATTCACAACTCCCAGTTGTGTGGGAGTTGTGTAGGGCCCTAAATGGCCCAATGGATGCGTGGGGGCCCATAAATGCGTCCAAGAAGCGCGTGCGGACAAAAAAACGCGCCTAGACGCGCCCAAAGGTTTGTCTCAAACACGTGCAACCCCCATGGGGCCGTATACACCCTGTGCATGGCGTATTTGAGCTGTTTACCCCTGTAAACAGCGGTTTTGAGCCGTTTTTGGGGGTATGCGGCCCCCCAAGGGTTGTGCCAAACATTTTTGGCCCCCCTTTGGTTGTCTTCAGTGTTTATTTTATTTTATTTTATTTTATTTTATTTTTTTTTACTTATTTTTTTTATTTCTTATTTTTTTGTTGGGTGATGTTAAATTCATGTCTCCAACCATGTGGTAGTTGTGTAGGGCCCTAAACGGCTCAAATGAGCTGTGGGGGCCCAAAGATGACTACAAAGGGCTGTTTCAAACATGTGCAACCCCTGGGGGGTTTTCTAGGAGCCATGTACCCATGTACATGGCTCCAATTGGCCATGTTTGGGGGTGCACAACCCCCCAGAAGCTGTGCCAGAATTTTGGGCACCCCCTGGACCACACTTGGGTTCTGTCAAACCAAATTTGGGATTAACACATACTTTGTGGGACTGTTTTTCCACACCTAGCAATCCCAAAGAGACATTAAAGTGAAACCCAAGTGAAATTAAATGAAGAATCATAAATCATATAAAAATCTGAAAACAACTCTTTCTCAACTCAAAAGTGAGCAAACTTTGTTTGATCAATTGAAAGTTGGATTGAATACTGAAGTATACCATTGCATTTTTTTGCATGGGAACATTGGCAAGCCCTCCTTCTTCTGAAATGGCTGTGTGGAAGGTCTACATTGATAGTGCCATCAACAAAGCTTTGGAAAAAGAAGAAAAGGATTTGGTTTATGAAACATTGGAAGCACCAATTGCATCCTCATCAAGGGTGAAAATTGAGGAACAAAATGTTTCAAAAGTGGACATGACGGCTGGTGGTGAGTAAAATTTTATGTTACTGGTCTTTGCCATATTTAATTTGATTGAAACCAATGGGTTCATGTAAATATGAAACTATGACTTAACCAATGAATGTTTACTACATCCACTTGACCCACCTCCCTTGAGAGCTTTTCCTACTAGGGAAGAGGCACAAAAATATTGTCAAACATGGGCAATGAAGCATGTTTACACTTTAACAGTTTTCAACTCAAAGCATGACCAATATGTGGATTTAGCCTGTGATAGACATGGTTCCTATTCAGGAAGTTTTTTTACCAAACAGTCTAGACAAACTCACACAAGGAAGGTTGGGTGCAAGTTTTTAATCCATGCAAGTTTCACAATGGAAGACCCCTTGTGGCTCCTCTCCTACAAAGAATCCCAACATAACCATCAACCATCTGAACATCCCTCTGTGCATCCTCAACTGAGGAGAATCTTGGTGGTGGCCTTAGATAATCTAGTAGAAGGCATGAATGATGGGCTCAATATGTTACAACTGAAGAGAAAATTGAGCAAGATTGATGGGCAGGATTATGTTGATGACCAAACAATCTATAACACTAAGCAAAGGTCACACTTGCAGAACTAAAGGGAAAAAGTGTTATGGAGGTACTATATGAAAAGCTTGAAGAAAAAAGTTGGATTCACCGGCCAAAGTTCAGTGGAGAGGGTCACTTGGAGGCCCTGTACTTAGCACATCCAGAGGCAGTAAAGCTTTCAAAACAATTCCATCATATTGCCATGTTGGATTTTACTTATAAAAAAAATAAGTACAAAACCCCACTATTTCATGTTGTAGGAATGACAGCCAATTGCAATAATTTCACAAAATCTCTTGTTTTTATAACAAAAGAAACTTTTGAGTTCTACAGTTTGTCTGTAAATGCATTAAAGGAGTTGGCTTATGATCCTGGGAGACTTCCAAAAGTCTTTGTGACAGACTGTGAAAAATCTCTGATTTGTGCAATTGAAACTAGTTTCCCAGAGTCATCAAGACAATGTTGCACTTGGCACTGGTCTAAAAACATACAAGCAAACTGAAAAGTGCACTTTGTTAATGACTTTGAAGGATGGAAAAGGTTTATGACTCTGTGGGAAAAGTATGGGGCCTCAAAGACCAAGGAGGAGGTGGAGGTCAATGATGGGGAACTCAGAGTAGGTCCAAATTACTGCTTCTTATTCTTCCTAGTCTTGGGTTCTGACCTTTTGACTTGTATAGTGTTTCTTGAAAGACTATGAGGATTTACTTGAGTATATGGAAAATAACATTTTCCCTATCAAAGAGATGTTTGTAACAGCGTGGACTTGTATATACCCAGATTTTGGAAACAAAACAACTTCTGGGGTTGAAGGGGCCCATGAAACTCTCAAACAAATCCTTGCAAACTCTTTAAGAAACCTTTTGGATGTTTGGAAAAGCCTTGACGGCACAGTTTTGAATCAAATTAATTCAGTTCATGCATCACTTTATAAATCTTGAATTAATTTAGGGAAAGTTCTCCCACCTGAACTGTTACCATTGGGTTACAAATTTTCTTTAGAGGAAATCCATCTTGTTAGGGAACAATTTGAGAAGTTCAAACGTGATCATGATGGCAAAGTCTGCACCAAGTCATATTTAAAGACTATGGGTTTTCCCTGTTCCCACCAAATAGGTGACCGTCTAGCATTCAGAGGATCCATGGTACCTGAGGATGTTCATCCTCAGTGGAGGTTGGACTTTGACCCTTGCAGTTCTAGTTCTTTAAGTTGGCTTAAGTTGGATTTTTCAAGTTGGATTGTTCAAATCACTATGTGATTAATGCTTTTTGATTAATGAATCCTAATTCACTAATGGTTGATCCTTTTTTTTTTCATCCAGTGAAATGTCAATGAAATGCTAAGAATTACTCAGTTATATGAAAAAGTCAATGCAATGATCTTGGAATCTCCAGATCATGAGCAAAGCGGACTATTGAAGTATATCATTCAGAACATTACAAAATATCAATCCAAGCCAAAACTTGAACCTAAAGTCTTACAATCAAGTAGGGGTAGGCCAAAATTGACAGATATGCAGCAAGAACCATCTTGGTTTGAGCTTGTTGACAGACAACTAAAGGGGGAAAAAGAACTAGAAGGGCTCCAAACAAGAAAAGACAAAAGATTTTAAGTCTCTTCTTTTGAGATTGGTTCATTTTTTTGGTTTAATGAACTTAGTTACTAACTAATGATGAATTGTTAGTCAAAGTCAGCAGAATCTGAATCTGTATTTCATGGTTCAGAGGAAGAGACTGAAATTGAATTAGGATTACTTAATTTTGAATCAGAATTCTCTTCAGAGGAAGAGAACATGCAGCAAAGCTCAACCAGAAGCCCATCTTTTGTGAGTTTTCATTTCATTGATCCAATTAAATAAATGAATAATAAGTTAGTTTTCATGATAGGAACCAAACTTGAAATACCTCAATAAAATAACCAAGAAATTCCGTAAGTTCCTGGGCAAGGTTTGGGATCCAATTGGAGATGAGAATTGCAGATTTAGAGTCATTGCTAAATCCCTTGGTTATGAAGAACATGGTTGGTTTAAAGTTAGGAAGGAAATGATTGAAACATTAGAGAAACATAAAGCATGCTACATTAAGATGCTTGGTGGTGCAAAGGAGGTTGGAAAGATTAAACAAAGACTTGATGTTGAAGACATCAATGAAAAGATTCCCTCCTCAAAATGGCTGGCTAAATTAGACATGGGTCAAATCATAGCAGACACATATTCCAAACCTATATGTTTCATTTCATTGGAGTCATGTGATACTTATACTCCAATGAAAAATGTTGTTACTGATCAATCAGATCCAATGTTAATTTTCTTTGTAAACAATAACCACTGGGTTCTATTAGTACTTGAGGGAGAAATGGTTCCAATCCCGCCCATTGTAGCAAAACCACGTTCCTTGATTTCTAAAAAAGCCTCTGGTTGGGTTGATCATCTCAAAGATCAACTGAAAATGTATTCTAGATTGTAATATACTTTTACTTCATTTCATCATTGGGTTTCATATGAATTTTAATTCTAATGCAGCTAACAAGTTCTATTAATATAAAGGGTTATCAAATTTTGAACATCATTATGTTGATTGTTTTGAGTTAACATCATTATATTGAGTGTTTTGAATGGGAGTTTAATGGTAAGTTAGTTAAAATTGTGTTGGGCTGATTCCATCACAAGATTAAATTATGTTAAGTTTGGGATGGGATCAGCTTAACACAATTTGAACTTTTTTTTTTTGGTGTTTTTACTTTAGGGCTTGTAAAAAGACTTGTATTTTTTGGGCACTTTTACTTTAGGGCTGGTCAAAAGACTTCTTTAATTTTTGGGCCCTTTTAATTTAGGGCTAGTTAAGTTGAAATGACTTTAGGGCTTGTAAAGTTAGTTGTATCTTTTTGGTGTTTTTGCTTTAGGGATTGTCAAGTTACTTGTCTTTTTTTTTGGTGTTTTTACTTTAGGGCTAGTCCAGTTACTTGTGGTTTTTTGGGTCTTTTTACTTTAGCGCTAGTTCATTGGATAGTACCAGTTTTTTTTTATTTTGATTTATTTATTTATTTATTTGTTTTTTTTAACCGAAAAATGAACATTATTTGATTTTTTGGTTGATTTCTGTTTTTTTGGAAGGTTTATTTAGTTTATGGGTTGTGTTAGTACCCTTTCATTCCTTTTCCTTTTTTTTTTTGCTCACCGCAGTCCAGTGCCATGTGGAATGCCACACAACTACATTTGAGCCGTGTAAAACTCCACACGGCTCAAATGTTGTTGTGTGGAAGTCAACACGGCAGCGGACCGGGTTGGGTGGGCTGCACAACTCCGTGAGCCGTGGGGGGCTGTACACGGCTCAGATTGGACCGTGTGATGTGCCACACGGCCCATTTCAAACCGTGTGCATGGCTCAATGAGCCGTGAATTTAACATTTTCCCACCAGACTTTTAGCCATGTGGCACAGCTAAACGACTACATTCAAGCCATGTAGAGCCCCAAGCAACTCAAATGTGGTTGGGCTGGCTGTGCGGCCATCACACAGCGGTCCAGTGCTGTGTGGAGTACAGCCCAACCACACTAAAATTTTGTGGAGTCTGCATGGCTCAGGTGTAGCCGTGTAGCTGTGAATTTAACATCACCCTAAAAAAAATCAATAAAAAGATAAATTAATTCTCAAATTAACAATATAAACATAAACATAAATATAAATATAAATGAATGAAATGAAATAAATTAAATCTACAAATTGTTACTTCATTTTTTTTTTTGCTGCTCACAAATTTAAAATTGCCCTAAAAGCCCTTTTGGATTCATATGAGCATGTTGGGTTGACACATCTGGCAACCATATACCTCCCAAGATATTCTGAAAAAATCCTTGTGAAATATGTGTGAAACCCATTGAATATCTTTATCTCCAACTCACCCCAAATTTTCCACTTCTCTTCTTCCTCCCATCACATTTCACCATTTTTCTTTGGTATATATTCTCACCTGCCCCTAAAATCTTCATTTCATTTCCTGATCACAAAAATAAATCCAACCCCCTTCCTCTTCCCCATAATGAAATCCCATCTGCATCCTGATTTTTAAAAATACATATCTAATAATCACAAGCTTTCTTCTGTCATTGACTCCCCCCCTAATTACCTGATCAACAATTTCAAAAAAAAAAAAAAAACTTTCAAACTCATCACCTTGCTGCTGAATAAATAACAGAAATACTTGATCCTTTGCTTTATGTTCATTTGAGGGTGTTAAAAGTTCCTTCATGTCTGGTAAGAAAAACTTTCAATGTCTTAATTCATCTATTTGTTGCCATTTTTAAATTTTTAACATATTTATTTTTCTATAGAGCCAGTTTCATAATCAAAATTTGAGATTTTAAACATTTAGGAAATTACAGGGACCAAGAAGCCAAATAATTGATTGGCTTTGGAATGAAATTCTAACTAATTGGAAGACTTGAAGTTGAGAAATGGTTAAGAATTTTGCAGGACCCTCTCACTGGAACAAAGAAGACAGCCATGAGATTTTGGGAGCGGTTTAAGGCAATTTTTTACAAGAATTCACCCTTTCCACCTTTTTCTTCCACAAGAATTAAGAGATAATGGGTAAAAACCCATAAAACCATCAAAACATTCAGCAGCTGCATGATTCAAATCAACCAGGGTAACTGCATCAGGATGACTACCCGGGACCTATTTTCAGCTTCTCTCAATTTATGTGCCAAGATCACCAAGGATGAATTTCAACATTTGAAATTCTAGAAAATAATATTTAACACACCAAAATGAAGTGATTAAATGCATTATTTGATAAAAAAAATCAAAAAACAAATGAGAATCAAGTTGTTTCAAACATTTTCAAAAAAAAAGTTTCCTCCAAGGATATTTTGAATAAAAATTAGCTCCAAACCTCAAATACCAAGTGGGAAAAAAATCACAAAAAAAACTTTGCAACAAACCATCCAATTGCTTTTCAGAGGCATCCCTAGGCACAGCCATCTTGCCTTGGCATAAAAACATGAAAATATGGCTTTAGAAGAAGCCCAAGTGAAAAATATTCTTCATATAGAATTGAAGGCCCTTGAGATGATTTCTCAATATCTGATCATGGGGTAGGATATCTCAGGCTTGGGTCCCAACACTTAAAAATATTATGAGGTGAAGAGTTACAAGATTTTCAATATGGTTGATTCTCAATACAAACAAGATAACTCTTCAAATTAAACTCCTGATTCATGGAACTGGTTTCAGAATATTTCATTTCATGATTAAATTGATTCACTCCATTAAAAAAAAAATGATTATCTGTCCTAACCTTCTTCCACTTACAATTGATTGATTTCTCTCAAAAAATGTTTTGGACAGTGATTGTTTTTTGATTGCAATCTCTTGATTTGTTTTGGCTTTATTGAAGCAATATAATTAAATATTTTCCATTGAAAAATTTTAAAATGAAGATAAAAAGACAAAAGAAAAAATTTTTTGTGAAAATGAATTGAAAATTGAATTGGCTTGATAAATTCAAGATCCAAAGTTCAATGATGAAAAAATTTCAAAAAATAAAATCAAATAATAAAAAGCTAAAAAATACAAGTTTAGAAACCAAAATAAGGATTTTCATGAAGTGTGATTTAAAACTTCTCAAGATAAACTTTGATGTTCCATAAGTGTTAAATGAGGTCCTTTTGAAGAGAATAGTGCACATATTGGTTTTGGACCTTGTGGTACTTTTTGAAAAAATTTGTGAAGTTTTAATTTTATTCTTGGTTGAGTTGTATGGTTGAACTTGTGCTGTCATAAAAAATGTCTTTATTGAGTTTTCATTCATCCTTAAAAAACATATCTTGGATTATTGCACCTGTTATCCTGATGATCTGAATATATTGATAGTTCAAACCAAATTCAGGACTACAAATGATTTCAAAGTGGGCCTGCAGCACCCCTGATGTTCTTCCAAAATACCTCAAAGCTACCCCTTCCATTTTTGACAAGAAATTGAGATGGGCATGGAGACAGAAAAAAAAAAGAAAATTGACACATTTCAATCATCCATAAATGGATTAAAAATAATAAAAAATGTGACCTTTTGTTTTTCTCCCTGTGGCTGGGACATAGTCTTCAAAAGGACTCCTCCTTTGGAGTAGATTCTATCCCAAATCCACTATCCATGTTTGTAGCAATTTCCATTGTCCACAAATTCAACACTTGGTTTTAGCTCATGAGTTTCTTGAAAAAAAAAATAATTATTGATCCAGCACATTGATCTTGTTGTGAGATCCTTGCAAAAAAAAATTCCAAATCCACATTCCAAAAAAAAAAAAAAAAAAAAGGAACATGTTGGAAAATTTTTACAAGGCCAGAGAATGAATCAATAAAGAGAACCCAAAATTACAGGGAATCCTTGAGATTCACCCATAGCTTTCCAAAATTTGAGGGCATCTTAATTTGGATCTGGCAGTTAGTGATCATAGATTTTGGTTAACACCCTGATAAATAATGAATGAGGCTTCTTAAGGTAGTATTTTCTGCAATAAAAAAGTGGTTTTTATTTTAACTGGTTGAGTTTGCATATGCAAGAATTTATTTGAATCAATAGCACAATTTTTTGGAATTAGTCAGAGAGACCTGGTTGTCCTAGAGCATCTTTCTTAAGACCAAATAATTGATCATGGGCTACCAAGTCATGAGAAATCTTCAAGAAAAGCTCCTTTTGCATTCAGAATCACCACAATATAAGATGGTCACTGTAAAAAGTGTTTCCTTACAAAAAAATCATTCATCAGACACTGGTAGCCATCAGCTTCAAAATCTTGGGGGGAAATTTGGTTTGCATGATTTTTTTTAGGCATAGATATTTTGAAGCCACCAAATCACTTATGGTGTACCATTTTTGGTGTGCGCAGGTCCACAGACCAATTATGTTGGCATGCACAGTTTCACTCATCAATATTTTGGAATTCACAGTTTCATATGCCAATAACTTTGGCCTGCACAGTTGCACATTCCAAAATATTTTGTATCAAGTTTTTTTTTTTTTTTTTGGTCTGTTGAGCTGTAGATTAAAAAGCTGTTGGTGTGTGGGCATATGCACACCAAGAAAAATGGGTTTTCAATCAAAAACTGCAAACAATTATCAAAAATATTTAATTGTAATAAAATGGATATGATAAAAAGAAGGGAATCAGTTTTTATGATCTTTGACTTGATAAGTGCAAAAATTAATTTTTTTATTCCAAGAAATTAAAAAAATATATGAAAGAAAAAACAAAAAAATTCAAAATATCAATCAAATATAAAACATGCCTCATGAATCCAACTTGCAGAAAAAAATCTTTTTGGGAAAAAATTTTGACCCTTATAGGAAAAAACGCCATTGAGCCTGATATATAAGTAAGGTAATTAAATTCTCTCATTCCCCCCATCCTTTATTTCATGGAAGTTTACATCTACCCACCATTGCGCGCCTGTGCTGCCACATGGACAAATACTTTACTTCAGGGTACTTTCTAGAATTTTTTTTTAAATTCTGATGCTGCAGTCCTGTAGCTGGGATTTGTAATCCCCCCAAAAAAATCTTTGGTAATTTTGGAGGCATTAGAACCCCTCAAGAAATGGAATCAAAAAATTACACAATTCTGCAAAAACCAATTTTTCCATGGGATTTTGGATCCTTATTTTGGCTTTTTCAATCGTTTTTTTTGGTTATTTAGGCTGTAAAAAAATTCAAAAGATATTCCAAGATCTTTATAATATTTTTACCAGATTTTTTGGATCTATTCTTTTACCTTAAAAAATTCCATCAAAAAACCAAAAAAATGAAAAAAATCAAATTTCTCATTGGACATTTGCATCCTGTTATTTTACTTTTGTTTTCATTTTTTTTGGTTATGAAAACTAACAAAATTTTAGATTAACAGTCAAATAGCATGTAAATATTCTTTTTAAAATTTTTGGATGTATTATATTACCCTAAAACATTCCTTCAAAGAAGCAAAAAATTTGAAAAATTCAATTTCCCATTGGACTTTTGCATCCTTTTGTTTGCCTTTTTGATGTTTTTTTTTTTGGGTTTCAAGCTGTTAGTAATTTAACAAAACTATTGAAGGGTTTTAAAATATCTTTTTCAGAGTTTTTGGATGTATCTGGGGGCTCCAAAAATACAATACAATGTAAAAAACCTTTAAACCAACACATCTATTGCAATGTTTTTGTTTTACATCTTAAATCAAAATTTCCGCAAATACTTTTTGAAAAAAATTTAGAATAGAATACAAAGACTCAAATAAAAAACATTATCATTGCTTGTCACATTTTCCACCCTTCAAAATATAAATGACAATGAACATAATACCATCAGAAAGGGTGGTCTCTTTTTTGTGATCCTTCTTGGATTTATTTTTCCTGAAATAAATAATGATGATCTGAGATATTTGAAGCTGCAGATTTGAAGGGATTTCCGGAAGCTTTCCAAAAAAAATACTTTTAAAAATTTTTGAGGCACTATCTGTGTCTCAAAAACCAAACCAAAGAAGCATCATATCAGACCCCTTTTGGGATCTGTGACTCTTCCTTGAGCCCTTTCACATGGATATATTCAATATTACTGAAATATTTTTCCTGGGACCTCCATTCATCTTGCAGTGCTACAATTATCTTATGAAATACCTGTTGAACCTATTTTGAACCTATGGTTGGTGTCTCCTTTACTCTCCCTTGTCTGTTGAACTTGTGTCCTGTCAAAGTTGTTTCTACATTTTCATTTGTTCTCATTTTGATTTCTTTGTGACTGCCCGCGTACAAGGCAGAGTGTCAATACTCCAGATCTGGAGCCTCTCAACTCTCGACCTCTCGGCCTTCAGCTCATCAAGGAATCATCCTCAAACATCAACCGACCACCCGCCACAACAACCATCCCATCAAGACCGCTTGCAGCCAGCTCAAACTAAGTAAGGACTAATCACAACTCTTCAGTTGTGACTTTGGCTAACCACTCTCACCAGTTTGTCCAAGGAGCTCCCTTGGTCTATCTTGGTCATCCTTGTCGCGCTGGTTCCCAACTTTTCTCCATTAGACTTTTTTTGGTATTGTTTTCTTTTGGATTCCTTGTTCTAAGCTGTTGTGTCTCATTCTGTTTCTTGGTCTCCTCCTCATCGTAATGCAGCCTGGTTCTGGTTTCCAAGCCAATCATTTATTTTTCAATACCCCCTTGACCTCTTCCCCTCCAATCACCCCCACCAGACCATCCCACTACCATACCATACCACACCACACCACACCATTCATCACCACACCACACCACTCATCCCCCCTCCACTCCACACCACACAACTCATCACCCCTCCACTCCACAAACCACTCATCACCCTTCACCACTTCTCAGCAAAAACGTCTCAACACTCCAGATACTTTCAAATCTATTTTTTAATTTTTTGAAATTTCTAAAGCTTGAATACCCCCTAAAAATATTTTAGAAGGCAAAAAAAGGATCCAAAAGTTCAATGAGAAAATTCAGGTTTTTGAAATTATTGGTTTTTTGAACAAAAGTTTTAAGGTAAAAAATGAAATCCTAAAATTGTAAAAAATATTTAAAAAAACCTTTGATAGTTCTTTTTAGATTTATAACAGCTTGAAAAACCAAAAAAAAATTATCAAAAAGGTAAACAAAAGGATCCAAAATTCTAATGCAAAAATTGAATTTTTTGAATTTGTTGCTTTTTTGAAGGAATGTTTTTAGGTAATATAATACATCCAAAAAATGTGAAAAAAATATTTAAATGCTCTTTTAATTTTGGTTCATATTTTTTGATAGCTTTAATCACCAAAAAAAAATAAAAATAAAAGTCAAATAACAGGATGCAAATGTCCAATGAGAAATTTGATTTTTTTTGATTTTTTTTTGGTTTTTGATGGGATTTTTTAAGGTAGAAGGATAGATCCAAAAAATCTGAAAGAAATATTTGAAAGCTCTGGAAATGTTTCTTTAGATCTTTTCTAGCTGAAATAACCAAAATAAAATAATTAAAATATCCAAAATAAGGATCCAACATCCCATGCAAAAATTGGTTTTTGCGGAATTGTTCAATTTTTTGATTCCATTTTTGAGGGGTTGTAATGCCTCCAAAATTACCATTTTTTTTTGGGGGGGGGGGAGATGGGAGGGGGTTGAAAAACCAAGCTTCAGGAATGTAGCGTCAGAATTCAAAAAAAAAAATCTTGAGAGTAGCATTGTGGTGGTTATTTATAGACACAAAGGCAAGGGGGCTCAGCGTTGGACATTCAACTTGAAGTGGCTCAGCAGTGATTGAAAGTCCACATCAAAATAGGCTTGGAAAAGCACCTTGGGGGACTGTCTAATCCAGAGTAGGAAATTCAAGGCTCAGAATTGGTGCTGAGCATGCTTTCCACAGCACAATGACAGGGATGGGCCAGAGTTTTTTCCGTTTGCGGACAACAAATGTGGTCAAACGTATCTACCCCTCTGCAACTATGTATTTACAAGTGCAGAAGCAGGTGATGAAAGCTATTTAGTAGAGAAAAAGGCTGGTTTAATAATCCAAATGGTTCTGAGCCGCAGGCAGCTCTGTGGAGGGGAAAGGTTCTTTTTAGGCTGCCCTCCTGAGCGTTTCAAAAAATTTAAATGTAACCGCAATCAAGGTTCAGAACCTTATGAATGAGGAATCAATGGGTAGGAATAAGCTTGATGGTAATTGGTGGTGATGGAAATAAACTATCTGAGGCAAGATGGTGTGGGAAAAGACTTGAAAAAACAAGTTAAAGTTTTGTTTAGAGTTCAATAGAACAAGGAAGTTGTAAGTAACAGCACCCACAAGCTAATAGGTCTGTTTGTCAGCAGAAGATTAGGAAAGATAAACTCAATCCCAACCAACCTCCAGGTTCTTAATGAAACTTCCCAAATCTCTGCAATCAAGCGCTTGAAGGGTACCAGATAACTGTGGGTGGCTATACTAAACAAATCAATTTATTACATGAAGCTCTAGAAGCAAATTAATGAAAGATTTGAACAGGAATAACCCAAAACTTCTCAAGGAACTCAAGAGTAGTGTGGCAAAATTCAACTTCAAGGAAATAAAGGGAGGTTTAAAAATCCATGTTTCAAGCTTAAAGAAACATCTCATTCAAATGTGACTGGTTCTGGATTGATAATCAAAGAATGATCAAGACCAGTATGGTCAAAAAACGGATCAAAGAGTGGTATAAAACACTAAAGAATTCAATAAAATGAATTCTCCTTTAACCAGAAAGACTATTGGTTGGTGATAAAAGACAAGTTCACAGAGAGATGGATCAAAGATTGAGTGTGGAGGCTCAATGATCAAAGGGAAATCATACATATAACCAGGATAAAGATGATTAATGTCTTGGATAAAGGGGAAGGTCCCCACAGATTTATTTATTGAATAAAGTGATGGTGATGGGGCAAAAGGCAGGGGAGAGCCCCCCTTTTATGGGCAAGAGACCCTGTGTACTACTTACAAGAGATGACTACAAATGAAAGTGTATTTTTTTTATGGATTTTGGCTTTTGAAAGATGGATGAGGGAAATTAGTAATGAAAACAACAAACAGTAACAACAGGAATGATCAGGACATGTGAAAAAAAAACATGAGGAAAAAACAAAAACCAGCCTGTGTCAAGGAGGACAGCGTGCAGTGGATGAATGTCTGTGCAATAGCGGATGCAAGATGGCAACACTGGTTGCAGATGGTAATTAGTGGACCACATTTGGGCAGAGATGAATTTTTTGATGGGCGGATGAAGGAGGATTGAGCAGCAGATGATCAATTTCTTCTGGTGATTGATTTATGGTGGTGCAAGCAACAGCGTCAACCATTGATGGAAGGTCTTTTTCCTTTTTGCCTATAAGGATGGAGGACAATGACCGCTGGAAACGGTTTACAGCAATTGGGATAGTGATGGGGCCGCAAGCAATAGCTTTGCTGGTCCATTGAGTGTGCAAATCAGCACTGGTCACACAGTTGGCAACAAGGATGGGATGATGGGCTGGTAATGTTGGCCATTGTCCGGCCGGATGAGGGAGAGAGAATCATGAGTTGATTGGCTGATGGCTTTTTACTCTTACCACAGACATTTGGCAGGGATGATGGCAGATTGAACTTGTGGGAGATTGATGGATGGCCGCAGTAACAATGGAGATGATTGGCAAGGAGGAATTTAACAATTGTTTTTCACGCGCTTGGCCAAAACTTTGGGAAGAAATACACAAGGAGGAGGATTTGAACAGGAGATCTGGGAATCTCAAGAACCAAGGTGAGGCCTTCCTGGACCACTAGGACAGGGAGGAGTTGGGAATTGGGAAAATAGAAGGGTTCACATTGAGACACAGGAATTTTTTTTTGATGTTGGATAAAAGATTATATATGAGAAAAATTTAAAAATTTCCCTTTTCCTGGGATGTCTCAAATTGGTCACCACACCAGACTATGGGTTATGCATTTAGGATGCGGGACTATGGGAAGATTGACACTAAATTGGGGAGGCGGTATGCCGGTTGTTGGGGATTGATTAGTTATGCCGCATGCAGGATTGGTAGAGGTCTGCTAAGGAAGATTGACAGGAATCTGTTGTTAGCTATGCATTAGCCCAAATCAACTTTTAGGAAGATCAGGAACATAAATTTCCGAAAATACTGTAAGCAATTGGATTGGGTAAGGGATTGGACTATTGGTGAGGAGTATCAATGTGGAATGCATGGAGGTGGTTAGGAGGAAAGTTGTTCTTTTGTTGTTTACATTATTTTGGAGTAGTTCTTTTGGAGTTGTATATATAAGGGGAGAATTTCCTTTACTGGAAAGGAGGGGAGGGGATCTGATCATCATCTTATCATATTGGAGGATATTGGTGTGCAATAGATAATTTGCTTTGGAGAGTATTATCTTGCTTAAGTAACTTGAAGTCTTAATAGTGAAAATTTCAAGTTCAGAGCTTGTTGGGGATTCTGCTTTGTTTAGTTACCATTAAATCATTTCCTTTTAGCTTAAGGAGTGTCTGTCTTAGTGCGGATTATTTTTGCGGATAGAGGTGAAGGGAATCAGGTGTGATTCTCAACCGCTGCAGGCCATAGTAACTTTCCTCACAGAACGGGTTTTATTGCCATTTGCAGAGGTACAGGAGTGTTACTCAAGCAATAGTGGGCTTTCCAGAACTAGGAGTGGGATTGTGGTGGGGAATTTTACAGAACACACAATCACTTTCCACAAATTGGGGGTCTGGCTGGGAAAGTGCTTTCTCTGTTTAAAGTCTGGTACCATCTGTGGAGTTATATCTTTTTATTTTTTATTTTTTTTTACCCTCAATATGTCAATGATGATTGTAGATTACAAGGCTGGGATGGGCTACTCCCTTCCAACCCACTGACAGGCAGCAGCCGGAAGCGCACCACCCTACAAAGGTGCTCCGCATCAGACCACAAGTCCGGTGGGGCCGCTGCTGAGGGCAACCACAGGTGGGCAATTGACATATGCAGGGCTGGAGTTGCAGGTGGAACAGCAGGTTGGCAGAGAAAAGATGAGGCCAAGGGATTACACCATGGTCAGTTTCTGTCCAGAGGATGTCCACCAGTTCCTGGAACGGTTTGAGAAGGCAGCTGACAGCAAGGGTGCAAAAAATGTTGACTGGGTTCCGCAGATAGTCAACTTCATTTGGGAAAAAGAAGATCTGGGGGATGTGGAGGATATGGAGATTTATAGAGGGCCAGATTGGGAAAAGTTGCGGAGGGAAATAGTGGGGAAATGGGGATAACAGGAGCAGAGGTTCTGGGAGGTGGATCTTGAGTTTCTTGCAATGGAAATGGAAAAGGAAGGAGGTGTTTCTTCAAGGAAATTTTTTGGTTTTTACTGTTCCTCATTTAATGGCATTCTAAATTACCTAGTCTGCAACAATATTTTTCAGAGAATATGGGTTCAGTAAAGAGGAATTTCTTGGGGGGGGCTTAGCTTGGAGTTGCACAGAAGTGTCCATAGGAAGCTCTGCAACGCAGGGTTAATTTGGAGGTTGTGGGATGGAGGAGTATCCCTAATCCTGGACATGAAGGATATCCAAGAAGCGGTTGTAGGTGAATTGGAACTTTCAGAACTTATGGAGGAAGACCCAAAGGGTCCAGAAAAGGGGGAGGTACAGGTGAAAAGGGTGAAGGGGCCGTTAACCCTGAAAGAAACTGCAGAGATGATGGATATGTTTAACAAGATGCATATTTTCTGTCAGAAAGCTACAGAAAAGCCAGCTGCAACTGCCCTGTAGCTACCAAAGGCATCAAAAATGCATGCACCAACTCAGGAACCATTGAGGGAGCCACCAAGAAACAACAGCAAGCCTTGTGTTTTCTGATGCTAATATTTTTGGGAAGACAGCCATCTCAAAAGGTCATGTAAGGACCTAAGTGTGGATGTGCAAAGTGAAATTGTTAAGACAGATGGGAGGAAATGTTTCTACCCTTCTGGAGAAGCTATTATGGACCTACCAGATCAACCGTCATCAAGGGATCTGGCTCAAGCAGCTGCAGTGGAGAAAAAGGAGGCAAAACCTTGGAAAGGTACGCATTTCCCTTGAGTTGGAAACCCCTGGAAGTTTTGGTGGAGGATAGGGCGGTCCACTCCAACAAGAGGAGAATGGAAATTGATGGTCCTACTCCTGCAAAAACTCCGGCGCAGGCGGTGGTAGTTAAAGAAGGGGGATCTTGCAGGAGGGCTGGAGAAGTAGTGAGGAGGATTTGAGGAATGGATCACCCAGTTCCCCTAACTTTGAAAGAGCTGGCAGAAATCTCACCATTAATGGCAGAGGAGATGTTTGCGGTCTTTAAAGAGTATGCAAGAAATAAGGAGGAAAACCCAAAACCCAAGGAAGAGGAAAATGTTGGTTCTCTTAATACGGGGGTGAACATTCTGGGAGCAAGCGGCGCTATGATGTGCCCCTTAGGATACATGGAAATGCGGATCAGAGGCAAACCGTGTCAGGCAATGGTAAACATCCTCCCATTGAAGTTGGCAACGGACACAGGGTAGGTTTGACACAAGGAAAATATTGGATTGAAGACCTTGGGAGGTTTGCAATCTGTGGTTGAAGGGGTAGTGAAGAAGGAGAAGACAGAGGTGGAAAAGGTATTGGCTCTGCTGTCATATTTGGTGGTAAGCGGGTCAGAGTTCATACTTGGTAGGCCATTCCTTTTTTCTTTCCAAGCATCTCTTGGCTTCCATCTGGATACTAGGGAGGAACTCCTTACTTTTGCAGACACCTTGGGGAAATTGTGCAAAACAACCATTTGTTGGTCCAAGGATGGCAGATGGGAAAATTGGAGTGGCTGTCCATTCACAGATGGCAATCACAAAAATCCGGTGGCAGTGGATTTTTAGATGTTGGCCATTTTTCCTGTGCAGAGAAGGCTCCATCCTTGCACAGACGGTTGAAAGATGAGGGGCAAGGGGGAACCTCCATGGCACAATGCAGTGTGCTTTGGGAAGAATGGAGGAGAGCAGGAATAGGCTTAGTGGTGATGGGAGTGGGGATAGGATCAAAAGTGAGTCCTTACTTGTATGCGCCTCCAATGGGTGTTAGCACAAGCAGCTACCCTTGTGCAAAAATTGTGAGCAACCCAGATTTTGTTGCAGGCCAAAGATTACAAGTGGAGAAGACAACCAAAGGATTGAAGTTGATCAAGGTGCGGAATTTTGGTGGCAAGTAAAAACCGGTTTCCAAGAAAGTACAACCGCATAACAAGCCAATGCCTCAGGACCTCAAAAAACTGATGAGGCCAATCTACTGGTTACAGGACCCATATGAGTCACCGCTGACACCTGCAATTCTGAAGGAGGATTCAACATGTGTAACAGAGGAACAGATGGCAGAACTCAACTTTGGGCCGGAGGGGTGGTTGTGAGGGGAGGAAGTGCAGTTTCTGAAAGTGGTAAATTTCATGTGGGCAAAGGCGCTGTCTTTTTGTCCAAATGAGCGGGGTTTCCTCAAGTGCAAAATTGTGGACCCCTACTGGATACCAATGGTACCTCATGACCCTTGGGAAATTAAACCCATTCCTATTCTGGCAGCAGTTAGGGATCAGTTCATGGAGTTGGTGTGGGAGCAATTGTGGACGGGTCTGTATGAGCCTTCTTTTTATAGCTATTCTAGTCCAATTTTTGTGGTACTGAAACAGGACAGAAAGAGTCTGTGGATTTTCCATGACTTGAAAAAGTTGAAATCAGTATCTATCAGAGATGCTAGGTTGCCTCCGCAGGTGGAGGAGTTTGTGGAAAATATGATGGGGAGAGTCTGCTATGGGTTGGTGGATGTGATGGGGGGGTAAGACCAGGGGGAGATACATCTGGAGTCTTACCCAATGACAGCATTTGAGATGCGGTTGGGGCAACTTCAGTTGAAAGGGCTTTGGAAGGGGGCAACTAATTTGGTGGTGGTTTACCAGGTGCAAATGAAATGGATTTTGCAGGATGATGTTCTGGAAATGGTGCGGATATTCATTAATGATGTTGTTATCAAGGGGCCATGGAGCAACTACAGTGGGGATACCATTGCCAGTAACTTGGGGATCAGGCGTTTACTTTGGGAATATGTGCAGACTTTGGAGAGGATCCTGTTCCAGATTGAGGAAGCAGGATTGCCCGTCTCAGGTAAAAGGTTTGTGGTATGCATTCTGGCCTTGGAGGTCCTTGGTCCCAAAGTTTCTGCAAAAGGGAGAAATATCACTAACGCCAAAGTCAACAAAGTTCCGGAGTGCCCTACTCTGCAGAATGCTACTCACATTTCCCAGTTTCTAGGTCTATGAAGATGGGTGGGGATCTTCATTGAGAGGCTTTCAGAGATAGCAAGCACATTGCATAGGCTGATTTGGAAAGGTGCCTAGTGGAATTGGACGGAGGAATGTGATTGCGCGTTCTGGGAGTTGAACAAGATTTTCAGGTGGCAGATCTGTTGAAGGACCTGGATTGCAAGAGGTGGGGAATCCAGCGGGTGGTAGACTCTAGCAAGTTAGGTGCATGCGGTGTGCTGACCCAGGAAGATGAAGGGAAAGACAGTCCAGTGCTCTACAAGTTGGTAACTTTTTTGGAGGTCAAATATTGGAACTTGCAGCCCAAGTTGGATTTTTGCAGGGTAACAATGATCATGTGGAGATTGCAGCATGTTCTGTGGGGGGTGACATTTGAACTCCTGGTAGATGCGGAGGCACTAGCTTGGATGACCAATTCCCCAAATTTTCCCAATGCTCCTATGACACAGTGGATTGCATACTTACAGCTGTTCAATTTCACGGTCAGGCACATTCCTGGGAAGGTGTTTTCAATGCCGGATGCTTTATCACAGTATCAAGAGGTACGGAAAACGGCAAAGAAGGATTTGGATGTGGAGAAAAGGCTTCTAACGGTGGCAGAAACAGCTGCGGAGGTCAGTAAACTTCCCCTGAAGCAGTTTGGTAGTTTTCAGGCGTTGGAGGAGTATCTTTGGAAACTTCATTTTCCGTAAATTTTGCTGCCGGTGGAGGTGAGGTGGGTTTGGTGGAAGGTTCCGCATTTCTTCTGTCAGGACGGGCAGTTATGGAAGCGGTCACTTCCAGTACCACTGGTTGTGTTCAAAAGGTGGGAAGATCAGGAGGAATTGTTGAGGAGCCTCCATGATGACTTGGGGCACTGGGGGGAGGCGGAAACTCAAAGAAGGATTTAGACCAGGTTCTGGTGGCCAGGTCTAGGACATATGGTGCAGTTTTGAATGTGGAGTTGCAAGGATTTTCAGCGGTGGAGTACCAGGTTACCTTGGGAGGTGTTTATTCCAACAGGAGAGGACACTCTTTTTGGAAGGGTCTTGCTGGATGTGGTCCATATCAAGGCAGGGAAGTTTCCATATCTACTTGTGGCTTGGGACAACTTTTTGGGATGGGTGGAGGCGCTTCCATTGGTTAAATTATTGGCGGTTTGGTGACCAAATCTGGACACCCTGGACCAGATGCGGAAAATTCAAAAAAATTTTTACGATTCTTTTATTTAGGTGTCATTGTGAAAAAAAAAATCCGAATTTTTTATGTATCAGTATCACTCCTTCAATTTCCTCATCCTGCCAAGCATTCCTCTGTCCCAGTGGTCTAGGACAGGCCTCTCTTGGTCTCATCACCTAGGCATTGCGTTTGATTCCTTCTCTCCTTGTCCCCCCCTTCCTTTTGGCCAAACGCGCGGGCCAAGACCCGGTCGGCCCAAACTTCCTCCACGCCTCATCATCCTCTCCTTCATCTCTTGCTTCTACCATTCCATCTTTTGCCATCCAGCTGGTTGGGATCTCCTTGCCTCCCACCTTGATTGATTCTTACTCAAGCCTCCCTCCAATCTTCTCTTGGTGCTCTCTAACCCCAAATCCCATCTCCCCAGCCCTGCTCCAACCAAGCAGGATGAAGTCATGCAGTGGGTGTATGGGCATGGGCCGCCATCTTACTCAAATTTCCCATCCTATTAACCTCTAGCCAAATCAATCAACAGAAACAATGGGTCATGACGGCTCAATTACTTGTTCTAATCTCATCCATGCCCAACCGACTGCATCATCAACTAGTCTACTACTACTACCACCACCAACCATCCTCCCGATTCAATCATCATCCCTCCTGGGACTCTCCCACCTCTTTCAATCATTCGCATCCCCTTCCATCTTTGGGCGGGGGTGGAAAAGCGTTGTCTACCGCCCGCAGACATCCATGGGCGGTCTGGTTCATTTCTTTTCCAACCCCTTCCGCCTTTGGGTGAGGGGTGGGTGATCCGGGTGTTTTCGCGCGCGCCCGTCTGCAGACTGATGCAAGAGAGGTGAAGGGATGAGAAAAGATCCCACCCCAGTCAGGGAGGCCGGATTTCCACTGGCCTGCGTGATCTATTTTTCTGATCATCTGAAATTAAAAAAAAAAAAAAAAAAAAAAATCCGCTCTATTTGTAGAATCACTTGTACTTAGTCTAACAGGGCCTCCTGCCCATATAAGGAGGGGCTCTCCCCTGCCTTTTGGGGGGGATCATATGGTACCTTACCAGAGAGAAATATCATCATTATCACCTTGAAATAAATCATCTGTGGGGTCTCATTCCCCTTTATCTGAGAACTGAATTCTGGGTGTATCCATGATTACCCCTTGATCCTTGAGCCCCCATACTCAAATCCTGATCCTTGATCTTTATCACCAACCAATAGCCTTGCTGGTTGAAGAAGAATTTGACTGATTGAATTCTTGAGTGTGTTACACCACTCCTGATCCCTTTATCCAACCATACCGGTCCTGATCATCCTTTGATTATCTTTCCAGAACAGGTCAAGTTTTACTGAAGAGGTTTTATTAAGCTTAAAACCTGGAGTGTTAAACCTCCCTTTATTTCTTTTGAAGTTGAATTCCGCCATGCTACTCTTGAGTCCCTTGAGAAGTGTTGGGTTATTCTTGTTTGAATCAGTTATTGTTTTGCTTCTAGAGCTTCTTCAAACAATTAGATTTGTCTTGTGCAGCCACCCACAGTTATCTGGTACCCTTCAAGAGCTTTATTGCAGAGAGTTGGGCAGGTTCATCAAGAACCTGGAGGTTTTTTGGGATTGAGTTGATCTTTCCCAAGCTTCTGCTGACAACCAGAGCTATTAGCTTGTGGGTGTTGTTACTTACAATTGCCTTGTCCTGTTGAACTCTGAACAATCCTTGACTTCTTCTATTCAAGTTTTCCCCAGCATCATCTTGCCTCAGATAGTGTTGTTTCCCAGCTACCAACTACTATCATCTTCATCCTTTACTCTTTGGACCCCCATTTACCAGGTTCTGGACTTTGATGTTGGTTACATTTAAATATTTTTGTAACACTCAGGAGGGCAGCCTAAAGAGCACCTTTCCCCTCCACAGAACTGCCACGGCCTAGCACTTTTTGGAGTCCTACATTTGGTCCCCTGGGCCGGGATCAAACCAGAAACCTTGGGATTTACAGTCCCAACAATCATCAAATTCAAAATCCAATCTCTTTCTTTCCTGTCATCATCTAGATCCGTGGAGGCCACTTGTTCTAGAAGTAAGTCCTCACAATTGTGCACCATCTTGGCAAGATACTTTTTGTTTTTTGAGAAACCCTACTCTTGCCACATTTGTGAGCCACTTTGGAAATCTGCTCCTTGGATCTTTTAGGAAACTTTGTCAAAATGGAATCTACCAGCACCTCTTCTACTTGTCCCAAAATGGTTAAGATCAAGCCCCAGAACAAGAACTTAGGATTCAATGGGACAAATTTGGAACCCTTGTTGGACTCGTACAAGATGGCTGCTTTGGTGGACAGGGCTAGCAAATTCAATATGGCCTACCAGTTACAATTTTTTATCTCCTCTGATGAAGTTATGGAAATCATCAAGTCGTTTGAAGGTTTCAAACGGCATAACTGGGCCCTGCTGCGGGAAGAAATGTTGGCCTATTGGGGAAAAATAGATGTAGCACGATTTACTTTGCAGGATCTAGATAACCTTGTCTCCCAGTGGATCTCCAATGGTGGTGTGGCTTCAGCTTCTGATTATCAGTCCTTTAGGAAATCTTGGGATCCCATCCAATCCTACCTTGTCCAAAACAATCACATCGACACAGTGGACAAAATTTGAGTCCAATTTTTCCAATCTTTTTCTCTTGGAGTGCAGGAAAGGATCAAGGACAAACTGGTCAAGTCTGGATCCATGATCACTACCAGGGATAATTGATTCAAGCTCCCTGCTTTTCTTATCCTTAGGGGAGTGGTGGATAAAGTTATGAAAGGTCAAACAGCCCTCACTTTTGAAAAATCTAAAACTACTGAACCAGTTCATGCTCCCTCTTTCAAAGAGGCAAACAAGATTATGAATAAAATGGAATCTGATTGCAGGCCCAAGAACCCTCAGCCTAACCAAGAAACTGCTATGATGGACAAGATCACTAAGCTGCTCAAAGCCTTTGAGAAAAAAATGGATCAAAAGATTTCCTCCCTTGTTGTTCCTAAACCTTCTAGTGCTGTTCCTAAAAATACTCTAGTCTGCTATTATTGCAACAGGGAAGGCCATGGAAACGGTCAATTTCTTGAACTCCAGAAGGACAAAGACAAGAAATTGGTAGAGCAAAAAGGGAATAACTTTTTCCTTCCTAATGGTGCCCTAATCCCCTTCAATTTGTCTTTCCCTATTTGTCATGTGGTGGCCTCTTGCCAGCCACCCCCTTCTATGAAGGAATCCTTGGCTTCTGTTGACTTCCAATCTTCTTGTGGTACTCTTCAACCCTGGTATCCTCCAGCTATTTCCTCCTCCTCTCTGGTTGGTACTTACCAATCCAATCCAGCTAGGAAGCAACATGAGGAGCCCAAACCTCATAAAGCTCCTTCCTTGCCAACCTCAATCCTCCAAAAACCACCCAAACAAAAATCCTCACCTGAGCCCTCTTCTGATATAGAAGACATGGAAGTGGAAAAAGAACCACTCATGGAAAGGTCTCAAGATCACCCTGATTCTCATCCCTCATCTATTAAACCTCCTCAATCCCCTGATCCTGTTCCTGCGTTGCCCAATCTTCCTCCCTCCACCCAGCCCAAAGTTTGGTTTGAGAGGGGAATTTCCAAAGATCACCCCAATGCTGTGGAAGGGGTATTAAAACACCTGATCTATCTGTGTCTGAACCCCTGTCAATCTCTCCATCTGTTGCTGAAGGAATGAAGAAATGGGTTTCTTGTTGACATGTGGAAATTGGTCCTGAAGAACTCATGGTCTCCTCTGGAACTTTGATGGAGGATTCTGGTGGAACAGACCCCTCTCCTGAGTCTAGTCTTTACTCTTTTCCTCTTGGTTTTCTTCCCTGCTATCTTGGTGAATCAGCAAAAACGGTCTCACTCCTTGTTGATTCTGGCTCTCAGCTCAACTTGATCTCAGATGCTATGGCCTGCAAACTTAAACTCAGCCCTAGGGTCAGCTTCACCTCTTCAGTGTATGGAATAGGAAACCAGTCTTGTGAATTGGTTGGAATTGTTGAAGATGTTCCAGTCTGGATTGGCAGAAACATTGTTGGAACTTGTCATTTCTGGATCACACTCTTGGATGGACCTATGATCTTGGGTCAACCTTTCTTAATTGATTTTGAAGCAACTCTTATGTTTTCCAATCAAGTTGGGGAGAGAATCCTCCTCCCTGATTCTGATGGTAGAAAAATTGATGTTCCTCTTTGTTCTTTGGATTCTGGTCGCTGGGAAAGAGATTTCCCTGGTCATTCTCCTAAGTCATCTCTAAAAGGAAAACAGAAGGATAATTCTAGTTTATCTCATTTTTTATGGGAGTAGTTGATCCTACTAATAGTTGTAGTTCTTTGCAGCCTCAAACTTCAACTCAAGGGTCAAATCTCATCCCAGAGGCTTATTTCTCTTTCTTTTCAAAGTTTTCTTCTGATCTCAAAAATATAAAAAATCAAAAACAAATCAAAATGGAAAAAACCAAAAATATTTCTTCTTCATCTGTTGTTTCTTCTTTTCCTTTTACTCTTATTCCTAATCAATCTTCTCTCAGTTCCAGTTTTAATCTCCGCAATGAGTCTAAACTAGATCCCAATCTCAATCCTATTTTTGGTGGCTTTGGTATGGAAGAATATGGGCTTCAGTGGCGGCAAATTGGGGTAGAAGTAAGTCCTCCCAATTGTGCACCACCAGGGTATCCTACTACTATCATTTTCAAAACACTACCTTGTGCCACACATGTGAGCAATGTATTATCTCCTGGGACTTCTTTTATGGAAAAGGAAACTTTTGAAAACATTGCGGAACATCAAACTTGGAAGGCGTTAGAACTTGGTCTCAACCCTTGTAGCCAGATCTCTCTGGTTAACTCTTGGCAAAAACAAGAACTGCTCTCTTTTGCCTCCAAATATAAACCAGTTTCTAGGAAAATCCAACCAGTCAACCAACCAATGCCTCTCAACCTCAACCCTCCTCTTAGGCGTCCTCCTCTATCCCACAATCCTTACTGTGGTTTACCTTGATCTCTCACTGGTCCATTCATCCCCTCTGATTGTGTCACTGAAGAACGTCTGGGAGTAGTCAAATTTGGACCAGATGGATGGCTTCTACCTGATGAGTTGTATTTGATCAAAAATGTATTGGCTCTTAGGGAAAAAGCTATTTCTTTCTGTGAAGAAGGGAGAGGTCTCTTGAAAGAATCCTATGGTCTGCCTTATATCATCCCTGTAGTAGAACACAATCCCTGGCGAAAGAAAAAGATCCCAATCCCTGCTTCCAAACTCAACAAATTCATCATGTTGGTCTGGGAACAAGTCCAAACCAGTTTGTACAAACAGTCAACTTCTAGCTATTCCAGTCCTGTTTTCTGTGTCCTTAAAATTAACGGTAAACTTAGAATAGTTCATGATCTCCAGCCTCTAAATAATGTTACTATTAAAGACTCTGGTATTCCCCCTGCTACTGAAGAATTTTTTGAATCCTTCTCTGGGAGAGCTTGCTATGGTCTAGGCAACATTATGGGTGGCTATGACAAACGGTCCTTACATCCAATTTCTTGCCCGCTCACTACATTCAATACTCCCCTTGGTTGTTTCCAACTTACTTGATTGCCTTAAGGTGCCACCAACTTGGTTGCAGCCTATCAGGCTCAGATGGTTTGGATCCTCCAGGATGAAATCCCTGATCATGCTGGTATCTTTATTGACAATGGCGGAATTAAAGGACCAGTTTCTGATTATAACAATGAGCTCTTACCCTGGCATTCAGGAATCCATCAATTTATCTGGGAATATGCAACCACTTTGGAAAGGATCTTGTTCCAAATTGAAGAATCTGGCCTCACTGTCTCCGGATCCAAATTGGCTGCCTTTGTCCCTGCTCTGGAAATTGTTGGTCATGTGGTCTGCAAGGAAGGAAGAAGGATGGCTCCATCCAAAGTCAACAAAATCCTCTCTTGGCCTACTCCCATCAATCCAACTAAAGTCAGGGGTTTTCTAGGTGTTGTTACTTATGTTCAAATCTTTACCCCATCTCTATCCAAAATCTGTGCTCCTCTATGTTGCCTGACCAGAAAAGATGCTGAGTGGATCTGGACCCAAGATTGTGAACATTCTTTTCAGCTACTTAAAATGATGGTTGGCAAAGAAATAGTCTTGAAAAAGATTGCTTATGGACCAGGAGCTGGCAAGATCAAATTGGCTGTTGATTCTAGTTATCAATCTGTTGGGGCTGTCCTCACTCAGGAAGATGAAAATGGTTGGGACCATCCTGCTCTCTATGAATCCTTGTTATTTTCAGATGTAGAATCCAGGTACTCCCAACCAAAACTGGAACTCTGTGGTGTGGCTCAAATGTTGAAGAAACTCCAAACTGTCCTCTGGGGTCAAAACTTTGAGTTACAAGTCAACGCACAATCCATCATCAAAATGATCAATGCTCCCAGCCTCCCAAATGCTCCTATGACTTGCTGGGTGGCCTTTATCCAACTTTTCTCTTTTTATATTGTCCATAGGCCTGGAAAATCCTTCACCATGCCTGATGGTTTATCTCAACACCCCCTTGGAGACAAAGAATTGGATGTTGGAGTGGACTTTGATGAGGAGGAGCCTTTAATTTGTCCAGTCTTCACCTTTTCCTCCCAAGATTATTCTGGCTTCCAACAAGGTTTCTGGCTAAAATTAGAGCAGTACCTTTCCACTCTCCATAGGCCTCCTGATCTCTCTGCTAAAGATTTTCAACCAATCAAAAGGAAGTCCTCCAATTTCTTTGTCCAAGGTACTAGGCTTATTAAAATAGGCAATCCTTGTGCTCTTATTGTTGTCACTATCCCCTCTAAAAAAGATTCAATCCTTGAAAGTCTCCATGAAGGCCTTGGGCATTGTGGGGAAACCAAAACCTATTGACGTATATCCAAACAATTCTGGTGGCCATCTTTGAAGAAATCAGTCTCTCAATGGTGCAAGAGTTGTGAAGTATGTCAGAAACTTGATCTTAGGCTCCCTGCTGAAATTCGTTATCCCACTGGAGAGTCCACTGTCTTTGGAAGGATTTCTATGGATGTGGTTCACATTAAGGCTGGTGGAGCTAAGTACCTCATTGTGGCTAGAGATGATTTTTATGGATGGGTTGAAGCAAAATTTCTTAAGAACCTCAGCTCTGAATCAGTAGCAGCCTTCCTTTATGAGACTTGGACAATGCCTTATGGTTTGGCTTGATCTGATTCAACTGATGGTGGCTCTGAGTTTGGTGGCAAACTGGCCAAACAGATCCAATTGCTCCCTGGTCAACATAGGGTGACCACTCCTTATTATCCTGAAGGACAAGGCATGGTGGAAAGAGGCCATGCCCCTTTGAAGGCTGCTCTTGTTAAGTTGGCTGGTGAAAGTGGAAAGAATTGTTGCAAATTTCTTCCTCTGGTGCTCTTCTATGATCAAATTTCAAATAAACCAACCACTGGCTACTCACCTTACAAAATCCTCTTTGTTCAAAGGGCTGTCCTTCCTCTTGATCTGGAAATGGAATCTTTCTTAGGTATTTCTTGGGAAAAGGTTTCTTCCACCACTGATCTATTAGTTGCCAGATCCAAGCAACTGGAGAGAAGTGAAGATTTTTGTGACAAAGCTTATCAGAAAATGATGGAGTCAAGGGAAAAATCAGTTCATTATTGGGAGGATAAGCATTCCAATTGAGTCAGGGATCCCTTGAATCCTGGTGATCTAGTTCTAGCTTATAATTGATCCTTGGAAACTCAGTGGGGAAAGCTTTTTTCCAATTTCTGGAATGGTCCTTATCAAGTGGTCTGTCAAGTCAGAGGTGGATCATATGTTTTGGGGGAACTGGATGGTACTTAGATGGCCAGAAGGTTCTCTGCTGATCAGGTCAAGAAATTTCATTGTTGTGGAGGCAACTTTGATTGGAAGTAAGTCTTCCCAATTGTGCACCACCAGGGTCATCTGCTGCGTTTTGTTGTGAAACTCTACTGTATGCCACATACGTGAGCACCTGGGACGCCTTCTTCATTGTATTGCAGTCAACTCTAGGATTTTCTTTAGATGGATCAGGATATTCTTTTCAATTGCCCTCAAGATCAAATGGCCATTTCTTGTGTTCAATCATCTTTCCTTTCTTTTTTTATGACATCAAGCGCAGATGCAGACTAGGGAAAGTCTGTAAGTTGGGGAGAGATGTGGTGACCAAATCTGGACACCCTGGAGCAGATGCAGAAAATTCAAAATTTTTTTTACGATTCTTTTATTTAGGTGTCATTGTGAAAAAAAAAATCCGAATTTTTTATGTATCAGTATCACTCCTTCAATTTCCTCATCCTGCCAAGCATTCCTCTGTCCCAGTGGTCTAGGACAGGCCTCTCTTGGTCTCATCACCTAGGCATTGCGTTTGATTCCTTCTCTCCTTGTCCCCCCCTTCCTTTTGGCCAAACGCGCGGGCCAAGACCCGGTTGGCCCAAACTTCCTCCACGCCTCATCATCCTCTCCTTCATCTCTTGCTTCTACCGTTCCATCTTTTGCCATCCAGATGGTTGGGATCTCCTTGCCTCCCACCTTGATTGATTCTTACTCAAGCCTCCCTCCAATCTTCTCTTGGTGCTCTCTAACCCCAAATCCCATCTCCCCAGCCCTGCTCTGACCAAGCAGGATGAAGTCATGCAGTGGTTGTATGGGCATGGGCCGCCATCTTACTCAAATTTCCCATCCTATTACCCTCTAGCCAAATCAATCAACAGAAACAACGGGTCATGACGGCTCAGTTACTTGGTCTAATCTCATCCATGCCCAACCAACTCCATCATCAACTAGTCTACTACTACTACCACCACCACCCATCCTCCCGATTCAATCATCATCCCTCCTGGGACTCTCCCACCTCTTTCAATCATTTGCATCCCCTTCCATCTTTGGGCGGGGGTGGAAAATTGTTGTCTACCGCTCGCAGACATCCATGGGCGGTCTGGTTCATTTCTTTTCCAACCCCTTCCGCCTTTGGGTGAGGGGTGGGTGATCCCGGTGTTGTCGCGCGCGCCCGTCTGCAGACGGATGAAAGAGAGGTGAATGGATGAGAAAAGATCCCACCCCAGTCAGGGAGGCCGGATTTCCACTGGCCCGTGTGATCTATTTTTCTGATCATCTGAAATTAAAAAAAAAAAAAAAAAAAAAAAAAAAAAAAAAAAAAAAAAAAAAATCCGCCCTATTTGTAGAATCCCTTGTACATAGTCTAACAGGGCCTCCTGCCCATATAAGGAGGGGCTCTCCCCTGCCTTTTGGGGGGGATAATATTGTACCTTACCAGAGAGAAATATCATCATTATCACCTTGAAATAAATCATCTGTGGGGTCTTGTTCCCCTTTATCTGAGAACTGAATTCTGGGTGTATCCATGATTTCCCCTTGATCCTTGAGCCCCCATACTCAAATCCTGATCCTTGATCTTTATCACCAACCAATAGCCTTGCTGGTTGAAGAAGAATTTGACTGATTGAATTCTTGAGTGTGTTACACCACTCCTGATCCCTTTATCCGACCATACTAGTCCTGATCATCCTTTGATTATCTTTCCGGAACCGGTCACGTTTGACTGAAGAGGTTTTATTAAGCTTAAAACCTGTATTGTTAAACCTCCCTTTATTTCTTTTTGAAGTTGAATTCCGCCACGCTACTCTTGAGTCCCTTGAGAAGTGTTGGGTTATTCTTGTTTGAACCAGTTATTGTTTTGCTTCTAGAGCTTCTTCAAACAATTAGCTTTGTCTTTTGCAGCCACCCATAGTTATCTGGTACCCTTCAAGCGCTTTATTGCAGAGAGTTGGGCAGGTTCATCAAGAACCTGGAGGTTGTTTGGGATTGAGTGTATCTTTCCTAAGGTTCTGCTGACAAGCAGAGCTATTAGCTTGTGGGCGTTGTTACTTACAATTAATTGCCTTGTCCTGTTGAACTCTGAACAATCCTTGACTTCTTCTATTCAAGTTTTCCCTGGCATCATCTTGCCTCAGATAGTGTTGTGTCCCAGCTACCAACTACTATCATCTTCATCCTTTACTCTTTGGACCCCCATTTACCAGGTTCTGGACTTTGATGTTGGTTACATTTAAATATTTTTGTAACACTCAGGAGGGCAGCCTAAACAGCACCTTTCCCCTCCACAGAACTTCCACGGCCTAGCACCGTTTGGAGTCTTACAGCAGAGAAAGTTGGATGGTTTTTGGAGGAGGATTGGATTTCCCATTTTGGGTGTTTTTGGTTCATCACAGTGGACAGAAGAGTTGAGTTTTGGGGTAATCTTTGGAAGCTGGTTGAATCTTGCGGTGCAAAATTTGGGCGGGTTACAGAGTATTATCCAGAGGGAGCTGGGACAATAGAGAGAGGGAATCAGCCAATTAAGGAAGCAATGGTCAAGATCTGCGGAAACAATGGGAAGAAGTGGAAAGAAACCTTTCCAGTTGTGTTGTTTGAGGATTTGATATTGGTCAAGCGGGGTACAGGTTATTTGCCTTACAAACCTTTGTACAGGCAGCAGCCGGTGCTTCTGGTGGATATCAAAACCCGCAGTTATATTGCTATCAGCTGGTGGAGGGTTAAAAACACAGAGGAATTAGTTGTGGCGCGGGTGGAGAAACTCTTTTGGAGGAAGGAAATGGTGACTAAGGCAAAAAAGAGGCTGCAGGACAGTTGGGCTAAGTTGGTCCAGTACTGGGACAATTGTTGTGCCAATTGCTTGCAGGACCCATTGCAGAAGGGCAATCTTGTTCTGCTTTAAAACCAGAGCTTGGAGATGCAGTGGGGTAAGCTTTTTTTGGATTGCTGGAACGGCCCTTACCAGATTTTAAGTCAGTTTCCTGGCCAAATTTATCAGTTGGAGGAGTTGGATGGCACTCTGCTTAAGCAGAATGCGGAGGAGGCTTATGTGAAGAAGTTCCACATGCAGGGAACTATGAATTTTGACAGAACCACTGGTTTGGGAGACAAGGATCAAGAAATGGCCAATGTGGAGGAGCTGGCTGCGGAGGAAAAGGAGTTTTTGGAGGAGGAGTTCTTGGAGAAATGAACTTTGGGGTCAACATTCAAGTTGTGGGTGGATAAAGGGGATGGGGAAACTCAGATCACCTGAGCAGCGTGGAAGGTCTAGTCTCCAGAGGCTTTTGTCTGGGGTGGCCCATGTCCCTTAGGTGATGTGTTATTTTCAGAGTTTTTGGAGTTTCTTTGTCTCTTTTAGTTTTCAGAGTCTGTTTAGTATGATTAGTTTTCTTTTATTCTTACAGAGTTTTTGTTCTGGATTTCTGTCTCAGTTTTTTCTCACTCTCAGATTTGGAGGGGTTCTCACTGTAGGATTGCAGAGTCCTTTCTTTTGTGTGTGTGTGTGTGTGTGTGTGTGTGTGTGTGTGTGTGTGTGTGTGTGTGTGTGTGTGTGTGTGTGTGTGTGTGTGTGTGTGTGTGTGTGTGTGTGTGTGTGTGTGTGTGTGTGTGTGTGTGTGTGTGTGTGTGTGTGTGTGTGTGTGTGTGTGTGTGTGTGTGTGTGTGTGTGTGTGTGTGTGTGTGTGTGTGTGTGTGTGTGTGTGTGTGTGTGTGTGTGTGTGTGTGTGTGTGTGTGTGTGTGTGTGTGTGTGTCTTTTTGTAGGATGGTGCAGGGAATCAAGTGGATTCCTTTCTGGGGAGGGCCAGGAATCATATTTATCTCAAGAACCATATACAAGATGCAAGGAGAGTGCCAAAAATTTAATTTTTTTTTTTTTAGGTAGACTATTTTTATAGTATCCTTTTTATTTTTATTTTATTTTTTATAGTAGTTGGTGAAAAATCTAAGGAAGGAAAAAGGCCCAGAAGAGCTCACCACCAGCACAATGATGCTTGCGGAGGAGCTTGCAACGCTCCGCAGCTGGGATCCCAAAAAATTGTTGGAGGATGGCCAGTATTTGCTTGTCTGATTCCCAGAGGTACCAGTTGATTTTGGCTTCCTCAATCCCTTGACAGCTGTTTTTGTCTTTGCTTTGATTGGCTGCATGTTATAGAGAGACCAGGCATAATTGGGTCAACTGATATGGGCAAGAGTTGGAGGATTGGAGGCATGGTTGAGGCAACAGAGTCCAGATTGGAGAAGAAGGACACAGTGATCTTTGGACTGGTGATTGAGGCAACAGTGACTCAGTGGTAGGAGCAGGAGTTGTTTTGAGTTTATTTTGAAGTTAGTAAAAATAAATAAATAAATAAACTTATGGGGTATTGGCGGCAAATCATAGCTGATCAAAATAGCCAAGTGCAGGGACTCAACCTCCGCAGGAGGATTTGTGGTCAGGGGAGTTGCGGTTGGTGTGGTGGGTGCCAGAGGGGTAGGAGAGGGAGGTTGGAAGAGGGGAACTCTGGGCGCAACTGGAGGAGGTATTGGAGGCCTGGCCACATGAACAAATATGGGAGTTGTGTTGGGCCCATGCAGTACTTTGCCAAGTCCAACATTCAGGTTATGTGGCGGCCCCAGGCTTGAGTGTCATCTCCCCAGGTGGCAGAAGTAGAAAAATCCACGTGTTGAGGAGGGTGAGAGATTTGGTCTGTGGCCTCTGCAATGGGTGACAAAGAGGCAGAGAAATCTGGCTCTGGATTCCATATTTCTGTTTTGATTGACTCATCATCATCCACCACAAAGTTGGCCATTGGGCCACAATAACAAATTTTGTGGCAGGGACTGGAGGTGGAGCAAGGACAAGGAAGAGGATGAGTCTGCAAGGAACCAGGGGTTGGGGAAACAAACAATAACTGTGGTGGCCTAGGTGGAAGGCGTTGCAGGCCGGAAAACCAGCAGTGGGGGTGCACGCTCTCTGCGTTTTTGTACAATATTTGCACTATTCCATGGTGAAGATTTTTTTTTTGTTTTTGGAGGGTCTTGGTTGAAGTTTAGGAGCTAGGGGGGTGGGGTATTCAAAAGGTTTTTTGAGTGCTGTGGAGCATGGGAATCCTGAGGACAGAATTCAAGTTGTGGGGGGGATGTGGTGGTTATTCATAGACACAAAGGCAGGTAGGCTCAGCACTGGAAATTTGACTTGAGGTGTCTCAGCAGTGGTTGGAAGTCTGCAGCACAATAGGCTTGGAAAAGCGTGTTGGCGGACTTTCTAATCTGGAGTAGGAAAGTCAAGCCTAAGCATTGGTGCAGTGTGCGCTTTCTGCGGCACAATGACAGGGATGGGCCGGAGTTTTTTCCTTTTTTGGACAATGAACGTGGTATAACCTTGTGGAAAAAATAGAAAGTGGTAGTCCCCAAGTTGTCCCTAAGTTGCAAAGTTAATGGTCCTAGCGTCTGTAAGGATAAGGATGCACCCTTAAGAGAGAGGGAGAGAGAGAAGAGAGTAAAACAAGATATTATTCCTTCCCTGCCCACATCCATGGCTCTACAATCTCCCTTCTTCCTCTTCCCTCCACAACCCTTTGCTGAGAGTGCAGACTTTATTCCCTCAATCTCAACCCTGACCTAAGTACAAACACAACAACAGCCCAACAAAAAATAGGAGAGAAACCCTAGAAACCAGAACCCTAGCCTAACCCTAACCCATATCCACACTGCCAAACCCTCCATCCTGCCTGCTTTTGCGCACATCTGGTTTGTCCTTCTCATGATGCGGCCCTCCCCCAAGCCCTACTTAGAGCCCCCTGTGTTGTTTGTATCCTCCTGGCATGCCGTATGATTTCCTGTCCCCGCTTGTTGGCCCGTGCTTGCGCGTGCCCGCCCTGCTCCTATAACCCCCAATCACCCCGCTCTACCTTCCCAAAATAACCTCCCCTCCAACCTGGTTGGGCCATTGCCATTCCTGGGTCTGTAACATCCAAGCGGGTTGTGGTCCACCACGTCCGATTTAGCCCAACCTGCACCTGGCATGCTGAGTCCCGTGGTGCCTACTCCTGAGCCTGTAGTGGCTGCTGCTGAGCCCACAGCAGCCACTGCTGAGACTTTGCACATCCCAAATGCTGAGCGTGACGGCCGCAACATGGTTCCAAATCCAAAGCTATATAACAACACCACAACGTATCTACCCCTCTGCAACTATGGATTTACAAGTGTGGAAGCAGGTGATCAAAGCTATGTTGTAAAGACCAAGTCCAGACTATGGTTTATGAATTGAGGTTTCAGGAATATAGGACATTCAAAACTAAAGTGGGGAGGCGGAATGTGGGTTGTTGGGGATCCATTAGTTATGCCGCATGCAGGATTGGTAGATGTGCACTAAGGAAGATCAACGGGGATCTGTTGTTAGTTACGCATTGGTGCAACTCAACTGTTAGGAAGATTGGGAACATAAATTTCCAAACCTAAGGCAAGCAATTGGATTGGGTAAGGGATTGGACTATTGGTGAGGAGTATCAATTCAGAATGCATGGAGGTGGTTAGGAGGAAATTTGTTCTTTTTTTGTTTAAATTCTTTTGGAGTAGTGCTTTTTGAGTTGTATATACAAGGGGAACATTTCCTTTACCAGAAAGGAGGGGATCTGATCATCATCTTATCTTATTGGAGGATATTGGTGTACAATAAAGAATTTGCTTTGGAGAGTATTATCTTGCTTAAGTAACTCAGAGTCTTAATAGTGAAAATTTCAAGTACAGAGCTTTTTGGGGAGTCTTCTTTGTTTATTTACCATTACATCATTGCGTGTTAGCTTAAGGAGTGTCTGTCTTAGTGCAGAGTAGTTTTTCCAAAAGCGGTGAAGGGAATCAGGCATGATTCTCAACCGCCGCAGGCCATAGTAAATTTTGGCACAGAACAGGTTTTATTGCCATTTGCAGAGGTACAGGAGTGTAACTCAAGGGCTAGTGGGCTTTCTGGAACTAGGAGTGGGATTTTGGTGGGGAATTTTATGGAACACATAATCTCTTTTAACACAATGAAATAAAGTATTTGTCTGTGTGGCAGCAGAGGCGCACAATGGCAGGTAGATATCAAATTCTGTGAAATAAAGGATTGGGGGGTGTGAGAAAATTAATGGCCTATAAGTAATTTGATTTTGGAATTTTAATCTTTGAGCTCATTTGAGCTTCAAAGATTTTCAACTAAAAATGAATAAAAAAAAAAACACCTTTTGAAAAAAAAAAAAATAAATAAAAACACCTCCTCAGCTTTGGTTATTTTTATTTATTTATTTGAAATTATTTTTTAATTATTTTATATAAATTTTTTGAATTTCTTGGAGGAAAAGATCGAAATTTTGAAATTATTACACAAGAAAATCATAAACAAAACATTCCCTTCCTTTCATTAAATTCATTTTACTATCAGTTTTAAGAAAACTGTCCCTTTTTTTTTTTTTTTTTTTTTTTTTGTAATTCTTGTCCAAGTTGTTTTCAGAGTTTTTGCCCGCTGTTTTATTTTATTTGCCTTATTGTTTCAATCTATTGTCCTATATTAAATTTTCATGTGCTAATCTTTAATATTCATTTCCTGCAATGAAACAAATGTGGCCATGCCTTAAAAAAAATCCTGTCCAGTCCTATACTATTTTTACCCCCATTTTTTGGTTTTTCTGTCTGCCCATTAATTTTGGCAGGCAAGTTGTTTTGTTGTTGGAAGGATTTAGTATAGAAAAGCTGATACCTCTAAGGAAAAATTTGAGCAGAATAAAAGACATGCTAAACAGTTCTAAAAACATGTTTACGATTTCCTAATTGTGATGTTTAAGTATCAAGTTAGTTGACCATCATTAGATCTTCTTGCCCTTCTTGGTCATAAGTTGCAATTGATTACAATCACCAATGGCTTGCCACCATTTCACCCAAAGTCTTCTTCATTTGCTTGAAATGATGTGAGGCTGGTTTGGTCTTGAAAAATAAAACCAATGCCCAATCAAAATCCAAATTGAGACTACCCTCCCACTCATCCATGGAGAAATATATAGAACACTAGTGTGGCTTGACACTTTTGAACAAAGAAATTGAACCTCCTGGTAGCAACAATTTTGCACAGTTGAGTCATTATTCATGTCTTTGTTAGCCTCACATCATTTACATGCCATATTTATCTATTTTCCTGATCAGAGCCTGTTTCAAGTCTTACTTTTCTACCTCTAGGAAGCTGCACAAAACCAAGATACTGGAGCTGTCATTGGGACTATGCACAAAAATCGGAAAGCCTAATGAGGATGAATTGGAAGCTAGTAAGCTGTGAAAAACCTATCCAACAATCAAGCCTCCAAGTTTATAAACATGTATCTACTGTTTATCTTTCAGCCTTTGTAGCCCAAATGTTTCCCACCATTGGAAAGATGACTGCTTGGAACCCAATTGCCAAGTTTGAGAAACAGGATAACAACAATGTCAATAGTTTGGCTGATTCCTTTACAATTTGTGAAGTACTACTGAAATTTTTGAGCCAATTCATGAAGGCCTGCGGTCTCCTGTCTGGTTTGAGCAAAACCTGGATAGGAAAGCTGATATAGGTGACCTGTCACATGAAAAAAAAAAAAAAACAAGCAAAAAGTTTTGCCCTTGCATGTCTAGGTTTTGCCCTAGGCTGTTTGACCTTTTCAACATTTTTTCCAACCCAACAGGTGCAATGAAAGATCTGGACAGTTTTCTCAAAACTGATAGTATTACAGTCTTTTATATTGCATCAGTAGGTTCATCTTCCATATTTCTTTTCAATTTTCACATGATTTTAAATATTTTCAAGAGTTTTTCAAAAGTTTCAATGATTCCTTCTTTTGATTGACACCATTTTTGAGCATCCACAGGTCCACGTAACATTTTTTGGCATGCACAAGTCCACATTCCAAAAAGTAGACTTTGGTTGGCATGTGGACTTGTGCAAACCAAAAACAATCGCATGTGGACCTGTGCACACCAAAATTATTGGTTTTTGGGCCGCACACACCAAAAACGTGGAATGCCATCAGTAATCTGGTGGCATCAAAATAGCTGGCCCCTTTTTTATTCTCATAAGGGGGGGGGGGGGAGGATTCTTCAAGTATTATTGGCATTATCCAAACTGCTGTAATTATTCTTTGAGTTGGATTGATCGAGCAAGAGATTGAGTGTTGAACAGGTTGACCAACGTGCACGGTTCCCCTGGTTGCAGCCCCTGGTTTTGATTGGCAACATGTGTACCGGTCAAGGTCCGGGTGGTAGGGAATCACACCCAGATAGCCCCCTCCAGTTTTTGGCGGGACAGTTTGGGGAGTCCAATCTTTGTGCGCATTCTGGGATTTGACCGTTGGCCTCTCAATTTTTACCTCCAGCGGTTAAGGATGGCCAAACGTTTGAGATGTAGCCTATAAAACCAGATGCCCAAGTCATTTTTTCATGCTCAACCACACCCTGATGAGATCTCTGTTGAGTTTTGGACCTCACCATCATGTCCACTCACCTCCCTCTCTCAGCGCATTTATATTTAGTTTTATTATCATGCATGTTTTGAATACATTTAGCTTGTTCTGACCAATCTATCTATGTTATTATATGCTTGTGACACTTTTAGCTGTCCCAACCACCTTTATATGTCCGGATACTTATAGTTGTCTAGGCCACCTTTATGTCTGGCACCTATAGTCTGCCGGCCACATCATCTGGTTAATGTCACAAGCTCTTGATACACAACTGTCATTAACCCTAGCTTATGTGATACTATTGCTACATTCCTATCCTCAACCATTTTATCCTGTCTTATCTTATTGAATATTCTTCCTTATTCAAAGGCCCATTTTTGGTTCTCTAGTTGTCTATAAATACTCTTTCTTCTATGATCCCTTGAATGAAAATTATCAGGTTCTTCCTCCTCTTATTCGGGCCCACTCACTGAAGCCCTACTGAATCTGGTCCCTTCTGGACCCCTTAAGTCAGATTGTACCTCCTCCGTCATCTGCCTCTTCTCCTCATTTCTCTCCTCATCATCTCGTCGAGCCTCTATTCCAACAAACCTTCTGGGGCAATTGGCCGGATGTAGATGCCACCCGTACGGGAGAGGAGAGACAACACCCAAATCACTCGGACGGTCATCGATCGACACTCTGAGGTACAACCTCGTAATCGTATGGAAGGGATTTCTTATGGGTATGAGGATCATCCATGAGGGCTAGCTCGATCGATCCAATTCTTCTGTGGGAGATCGGGGCACACCGTGGGCCTAAAAGTACAGACATAGGAGACGAGTTCGAAGCCCACTCAGAATTACTTATCAGCGCTGAGATCCATCGTCTGTCGAGTGACAACAGACGCTTCGTCTACCGTCGCCACTGACACCCGGGGTCTCTCGATCGCCGTGGAGGGAGTGGGGGAGGAGTCAAAAGGCGCACGCCCGAAATGATGAAGATAGCAGGAAGTACAACGAAGTGCTTGCCAAGAAATAATAATAAAAAAAATAAAACAACAATTGAGAGAGCAAGATCATCGACGTGCTTTTTTTTTTGCGGGTGCGTCGGAATCGATATAGTCCATAAATAAAATACATCTTACCGAGTCCCTTGATGATCTTCATCACCGAGGAGAGTGAAAACAGATAGAATGGAAGGGAAGACCGATGGTAGAGATGGTTTCTTGTCGAGAGCAACCGACGGATGAGATGATGATCGTGGGGAGATCGAGTCAACGAACCTGGATGGGCTTGTAAGGAGTTTTCTTTAAAGGTTGTGGTGTGAGTGGGAAATAGGTTGTTTGTCGATTCGGAAAGTTGGCAGATGATTCTCATCTCGTCCGATACAAGAGGAGAGAGGGGAGGGGGCTAGATATCGATCAGACCAAGGACAGCGCATCCAGACGGGTGAATAAACAAGCGCCTCCTTGAGGTTTAGTGGAGAAGCAAGCCTCCGATAATTCACCCGAGCTCATGACTGGTCGATCGCGATCGGTACGAGTGCTCGTACCAGTGGATGGGCCGATGGTCATCGAAGAAAAGTAATAGTCCGACTTGAGAGATTCGATCAAGCTCTCGATCCCTTCATCTCTCACCAGATGAACCGTTGAACCTCCCCATCCAGCACCTACGGAGTCCAAGAAGCAAAAAAAGACCAGAAACAATGACCCGGGTGTAAGTGGCAAACAAAAAGGGGGGAAGAAATCGCTAAGTGTGTGAGTCTCGTTCTAGAATTAAATGTGACATCCAAAAACTTTCTCGAAGGTTTCATGGGGGGGCAAAGAAAAAAAAAATTGGATGAGAAGGAACAGAGAAAGCTAGACGTGATCATTGAGCGGGAAAAAAGAGGGATGGATCTTGACCTGTGAGACGACTTCCAAGACTACCGCTCGATCTGGCGATCGAGACCAATCGATCGATTTCATCGCACGAGCACTCGTAATCATCTCGACAACTCTCCTGGGATTCGTTCATTAATCTGCCGATTCCCAAGATCACCTCCTCCGCTTGTTCGGCCGAAGCTTTAGAGATCGCCGCCGCCGCCGTTTCGAGTAATTCTCGAAACTTGTAGACTCGTAGAGCTTCCGTAAGCTATGTATGCATCACCAGCGATTCGTCCAAGGTCAAAATCCCGTTTTTCCCCCCCAAGCTATTAGTGTCACGGCGTGAAATTTGAATGGAATTTTATGCTATTTTTTTCTTTTCTCCTTTAGTCGATAAAATAGAGAGAGGGGGGGGGGGGGGGGGGGGAGGTAGCCTCCTCTCTGATTCTCCTCGTTAGACTTACCACATGACGAACCCGCCGGTAGGGTTTAAAAATACCATGCCTAGGTTCGACTACCATCCCATCCAAAACTTCCGATTCGAACCGATCTCGATCGATCCCAAGATTGAGGAGGATCGAATCTAATTTTAAACCCTCGAGGCCACCCAATCTGTCTTCTACCTCCGAGAGTCCATCGAGGACCGACTGGATGGCACTCGGGATGGATTGTTCGGCAGAGTAGAGTCGCACGAGTTCTCGGAGATGTTTAGGATATCCATGATCACCTCCTCGTTGACTTCCCCCCTCGACCGAACTGGTTGTGCTCGATAATAAATGATCGTATAGGATTCGGGTCGCGATTCGACATTCGACTACCCTCAGATTATACTGCTCCTTGGATGAGTCTAGCTTCTTCGAGGTCACTAAACTGTTGGCAATGATGAACGTGGTCGACGGCAATCGGGGAAATTCGAGTGGTACGACCAAGGTTTCGGGCTCAAATTCACTACGCCACCATCGTCAGCATCCAGGATTGCAAGCACGCATATCAGTGATCGAAAGAGAAAGAGATAACGAGAGGTCAAAAAAAAAGATCGAAACGGGGAAACATGAGGGCGAAGAAAGAGTAGAGGATAATCAATCGAGGGGGGAAAGGAGGGAGACGAACATGTGAAGCAATTTATCCGGTTGGCCAAACACGGACGCCGTTTGATCCATCCCACCGACGTTAATCCCACAAGCTCGTTCGGCTTTGATGGCGAGTGAGGCGACAAGATCCTTGGAGATCTGGTGTTGATTCGATCGATGAATGTGTAGGACCGTAAGGACTGAGGCGGTGGTGATGGCAGCTGAGGATGAAAGACCTGAGCCGGGTGGCACGGTGCCATCGATTAAGAGTTGGATAGAACTCGGTAATCGGAGCTCGATCAAACCTGATGAATGTCTTAGATGATCCAAGCAGACATTGAAGGATGACTGACGAGAACGATTCGATGGAAGGTCCGGGTTAGGTCTGCCAAAAAAAATTGAATCGATGGGCGTTTTAAAGAGATTTGATGGGCAGATAGATATGTACCTTGATATAATCCGACCATCCACCATGTCCTATAGGAATCTGAGCGGAAGGATTATATTCGAAGGAGATTTGAGGATAGACGGGATTGAGATTGACGAGCTTGACCTGAACGTTTTTCTGATCGACCTTGTTAATTTCTTGGTCGAAATTCTTCTCGACTGTTCGATCGATCGTGTCTAGCTCATTATCCCGATAGACAACCGATCCGCAAATCAATAGATCGGGTTCGATCGCGGCTGGTAAGACTGAAAATCCACAATAATCTATATGTTCCTGGAATATATTTTTTTTGTTTTTCGTGAGAAATTCTGAGTTATGCTTTCATGACATGCTCTTTTTTTTTTTTTTTTTTTTTTTTTATTTGAGAGACAGAGAGAGTGTGTGAGAGAGATGATGACTGACCCCGATGATATTGACTCTACCGGGTGCCCTTGCGATGAACTGAGGGGTAGGATGCTGATCGAAGGTTTGATGAAAGGATCGAATGAGGTGAGACCATCGTGCCGATTGATTTTCGATCGATGGGTTCGTGTAGATTCGATCGAGTGAGTCTGGTTCTAGGATCGAGGATGATTGAGGATGACGATGTCCATCTGGGTCCATCTTTGGATTAGTGTGGTTCTTCTTCGTTACGTGGCTTGGTTGGGTGGATGAATTGATAGAGACGATGGTGGATGAGCAAGGTTAACTAACTTGCCTCGACTGGGGCAAGCAACTCCGACCTGCCACTCAGTTTGTGCCTTGAATATTCATCCGTGACACTTCTCGACACCATCAGTTGGCTCGTAGTGACCGACAGTTCATCCGGTCCACTAGGAAAGAAAGATGTGAAGACTTGAACCATTCAACTCCCACTATCGATCCGATCAAGCTCATCATTCTTCATCATCGTCATCAACACGAGCACGCGGACAGAGGCACTCTGTTGGCTAGTTGGCAGGGCAAGAGAGTCAACTTGGATTCAAAAAAGAAAAACCAATAGCTTGCCTGACTAAGCATCAGTCTCGCGTTGTGGAAGGCAGAGAAAGTGGGATGGGATGCGGAGTCTATTCAATTCTCTGCCTTGCTCCCATTTTCATATATATATATAAAAATAGATAGATAGAAAGAGAAGGGAAAAACGATCTATGACCAGAACAAGACAATCGAGTGATCGAAAGCAGCAAGTGCTTCTCGACGGGACATGTCCAGTTTAAAGGGTTAATGAGAATGGATGCGGCAGATGAATGGTCTATAGATCAACTAGTGAGCTGTTGGCGTCAAGTTGGTAATCGAATGAGTCTTGGCGAATTAACGATCAAATGGGGTATTCGTCTGTACGACTTACTTAACGAGAGAGTAGGCTCAAAACGAGACAAACACAAGCGGGAAATGGTTATTTAAGGTTTGAATGGGTAACAACACTCGAGATGGGTAAGAACGCTCGAAGCGGAGTAGACGATTCAATTTATTTATTTTTTCGGGTGGGGGGTTATCGCCTCATGAGTAAGAATAACATCTGTCCCACCGTCAATCGATCGAGATGGCTGGAAGTAAGAGTGACGAAAGGTTATGACGATTGCGAGTCAGTAAGTGAGACGTCAGATGAATCTGGAACGAATAGGATGAGACTCTTGAGTTTAACTTGAAATCTCAAACGACGAGCTACTGACCGATAATCACCACTGAGAGCCATCAGTAATCCACCGAAGGAGATGTAACAGGTGACCGTGTCGGATGCACCGGTGTCGAACTTGTACAACTAGTGTGGGGAGATGAGATGGGTCAGAGAGATGAGTAGGATGGATGGGATGAGGAGAGGTTGAGATGGATGATGGGATTTACTTTACCATACATCACGTATTCGTACTCATCCGCCAGACCACCCTTGCCCTCCTCCAGCCTCCAGGATTGAGTTTCGATCCCAGCATCCTTCTCGCCATCCGGTGTTAGGGTCGAGGATAGGGCGAGCGCGAAGGAGTCACCGACCCTCAATGGGTATAGCTCGACGTTGAAGTCCAAGGTCAGTTTCATCGAATGGTTCGTCGAGCTCGCTTCCAATCTCGAGACCCTATCGAACTTCTTGCCATCCCGATCGATCGTCGAGATCGTGAACAGGTCATCGAATAGTAAGGATGAATCGGCCTATTCGAATCAACAACCCCAAATCGATAGACAAACCATGGTTAAGTTTCGGGTCTAAGAGTTTCTTGAACCGAAGCATGCTTTGTCTCGCTTACCATCACTCGGTGATATACGTGCGTGCGTCTGCTTGCAGGTCCAAGGTGTGGGTTCGTGTGGGAGGACGAGTTCTGAGACTATAAGCCGTTGGTTTGGTAATCAGACCGAGCTTCTGAGTTTGGATTCGGTCAATGGCTTCAATCCATTCAAGTCTCTCTTTTCATGGATCTTCCTTCCTCTTGAGATCAAATCGATGTCCAAGTTCCTCCTAATCGGTATCCTTCCAATTCGCTCCTCCTCCTTCCTCAGCTTCCTCTCCCTCACAACAATCTCTCATGTCCAGATCCGGTTGACCTCCCCAGCCCAGACGTGACACTGCCAAGTTGGATCAAGATGCATACATACGAGCATTGCATCGATCCACAACCCACGAGGAGAAGGAGAAAACTTTCCAAGTACATCCAGGCGTAAGACCACACACCTCAAGATCACAATCTAGGGGCTATTGAAGGACTATTTCAAGTCAATCGGGTCTCCAGTAAGATTCAGGTCTCGATCAATTTCAAACGCATCAGAATATTCAAACATACATCATTATAGAAATTAACAGATAAAAAATTAAAATTTGAGCTGGGAATAAGTGCAAAAGGTTACAGACCTCCTATCAATCTTAGATGACAGGATAGATACGCAAATTTAATAACGCATAGTAAACAATTCAATAAGATATAAGATAGAACACTTGCTGGTTAGTTCACAGTACAAGAAAAACCCTAAATGTTGAGTTACTGGATCAACTACTCAAAAAAACCAAGAGGTAACCAACTTTCAGGCTTCAAACTTGCTCTAGGGTCTATCAAACTTGACCAAACCTGCATTTCTTCATTTTGTTTATGGTGGCTTTCTATCCAATGATCCTATCTCAAAATGATCATCAAAGATTTTTTAAAACCAATCATGAGTTGTTTTCAATGCTAACCTGAAAAAATTGGGCAACTTGAAAAAGGAAAAGAAAAGAAAAGAAAAGAAAGTGTGGAAAAGATCTTCAGTTGTCACACAACCACACCACATACTATAGGGCAATCTTAGATGATTGTGAGTTCAAATGGGAGAGTGCTGATTGTGAGAGAGGTGCAAGTAGAGCAAAGCTGACAGCAAAGTGCAAACAATTGGTTCATGGTCTCAACAAACTGCAAGCAGAATGAACTTGTTTGAATGGAAGGGGGAACCAAGGCAAAGCCCAATGTGATGAATCTGATCTCAGCAAGGGATGTGTAGAACGTATGAAATTGACTAACTGAGGAAACAATCCTCAGGCAGATGGAGTGCTCCTTATAACATAGAAAGTGGTAACTAGATACAACCCAATGGAAAGTTGTCTACAGCTAGAGAGCAATGAAACAATGAATGACAGGAATGGAATGGGAAATGAAGTGTATAGTGTAGTTTGTCTATGGTCATAGCATAAGCACAAGACAATAGACAATGAAAATACAGGGACATATTTGGAGTAATGAATGACATGCAAAGGTAATGTGGATGGGTATGGCTATGCAGGGAATGGGACTAGTCCCAAAGCAGATGATTCAACTGATATGGCTTCTTATACAACTTTCAAGCCAGTATGGCTAGCATGACAAAGAATTGAATAGCTTAGTCCAAAGATGGCAGAAGCATGATTAATTGGATGGTTGACTGGTCATTGCATGCAAATGAAAGGATTTTAGAGATAGACTGAGTTTCCAGAGTTGGTAGGTCATTTGTGCATAAGCCAGAGGTAGTAAGTAGACATGCTAATAATAAGGTGTTTGCTTGTGTCACCCTTATTTACTGAGGTGGATGGTACTGAGGGATAGGATATGTCATAAGGATGATGTAGACAATATACCTTGAGCTTGAGGTATGACAGTTTCTCAGGTATAAAACCTGCAAGATCTTGCAAGTGTTCTGTGAATTTACCATCAATTGTCAAGTTGTTACCATTTAGTTGATATCCCTACATATTACCATTAACTACAAATCTTTCAAAAATATGTTGTCCTGTTCTTGTTGATGCAATAATTTTATTTTCCACAATGGTTGATGTATACCCAATACCACTTCTCAAGGCATTCATAATAAATGTGAGCCTTGTTAAATTTTCAAGGTGGCCTGTTTGTTTTCCTCTAGTGATTTTCAAACCAAAACTGCAATAGTGTCCAAAAGCAAAGGGTGCAGTTGTTGTTTGGAACCAAAGTTTAACTATCAGATACCACCATTACCAGAAATCAAGTTTATTGGGGAGAAAGGATTACACAGAGGATAGAATAAAAAATAATGAATAAAGTTCTGCTTTCTAGTACTACCAAGGTTTTGGAGATTTCCTACAACTACACTACCATCACCACCACCAAATTTTGGACCACCAACCAAAAAACAAATGGACCAAGTTGAGAGCAAGGTTCAAGGTGAAGTTATCATTGTTGAAGAAGCAAATGAAGGAGGGAAAGGAACAGGATGGGAGGAGAAAGAAAGAGAGAATGGAATGGATGGGAATGGAATGGAGGGAAGAAATGAAGTAATTGGATTGGAGGATCAAAGGGAAGGAGCCAAGGCCAGGTTTTGGTTGCCAACCAAAACTGATTCAAGGTGAATAACCAGATATTTAGGCAAGGGGTCTTCTTCACAAGTCCAACAAGAAAGAACCTACAAAGAATTGATGGAAGAGGATGGATGGGATTTGAGGACAAAGAGGGCTCAAACTTCAAATTGCAAGGTGATCTTTGAAGAGGCATTTTTTCCACAGGTGAATCTTATGAAAACAATGTCTAAACTAATAAATTGAGAAGTTAAGGAAGAGTTTTTGTTGATACAAAAAGATTTGAATCATAGTTAGGAGAAAGCTGAAGATAAATCAAAGGATAATTTGTAACTGGAAGGATTGATATATTTTTGATTTAGTATTTTCTATTATCATTTTTTTTTATTAATTTTTCTTGAAAACTGAAAGAAACAAGAAAAAAAAAAAAAAAGTAGAAAGAAAGAGAAAATTGAAAGATATAAAATAAAAAAAAAAGGTGTAGAGAATATGGATAGAAGAAATTGGAAATAGATTGGATTGAATTTAATAATAAATATCCAAGGTTGAATTGGAGGAATGGGAATGGATTGGGATGAGATTGGATGGGATAAAGATTAGAAAGGTTTTCAAGGGTAGTATGCATGAAATTATTGAACCAAACTGGTGAATTAAAAAGATGATGGGCTAGTTCCCAAGAGGTGCAATTATGATTGGACTTGAAGCCCGTCCATTGAAAAAGGTATTGAAGCTTCCCTTTGCATAAACTGGAATCCAGGATACAGCTTACTTTCCACTCTAAGTGATCTTGAACGTTCACAAGTTCTAAAGGGGGATGATTCTTGCCCATGTATAGGAATTGAGTTGGCTCTAGGAGAGAAAAATGAAAGATCAGATCAATAAATTTGCATTTTGCAGGTAACAAAATTTGAAAAACATTATGGGATATAATTGATTTGACTTTGAATGGGTTCAATTTTCTTCTCAGAGAGTTTTTTGAATTTGAAAATTACTGAAAATGTTGCAAGCATTGACACATACCTGATCTACTACTGCAAAGGTTAGTGCAATTGTGAAAAGTTAGTCTGCTTGTTCCTTGTAGTGTTTGTTTGCTGATTTGAGGTTGGTTTGAAGTTGAAACTGAAGGGATTGAATGAGAGTAAGATAATTGGTAGCCGGTTGAGAAGGTGCTACATGAATAGGATCAAAATTGGGATTCCTTCCATCAAGAGTTTTGAAGGGCAAAAGTTTGGTGGAGGAATGAGTGGAATTTTTATAGGAAAATTTGGCTATTGGGAGACATCTTGACCAGTTTTACTGTTGATAGGAGACATAAATTCAAAGATAATGTTTGAGGATCTGATTAACTTGATTGGTTTTACCATCCATTTAAAGGTGTTAGACTTTTGATAAGTTGCAAGTAATTGTCAAATGCTGGCACAGTAAGGTTGAAAAGATAGATACAAACCAGGATCCAAAATAACTAACTATATTATCAGGAAGAGCATGATTAAAGAAGACATGTTCTATGAAGAGATTAGTTAATTCTTCTGAAGAGGCTGAAAAAGTACCGCAAGGAAATAAAGCCATCTTGGAGAAGAAATATCATACTACTAGAATAGCATCAAAACCACTAGAAATAGGTAATTGAGAAATGAATTCCATATTCCATAGACAAAAGGTGCCAAGGAATAGGTGGGATTGGAAGTGGCTGAAGCAGCCCATACTCCAATTGATTTGATGACTTCTTATGATTGCAGTCATAGCATGCACTAGCATAGTATTTTAATTCCTTGGTCATACCAGGCCAATAGAAGTCTTGTGTGTTCAAGTGGTAGGTTTTATCCGGAAAATATTGAGCATCAAGCAGAGAGTCATTCCAATGCTTGAAGACATCTAACTTAATGCAAGGTTTTTTTGGAACTACTATACAATTCTTATAAAGTAAATAACCATTTTCATCTATACTGTAACCATTTATTGGTGAGGTTGCATTCTTGCAAAGTTTCTTAAACTTGGGGTTGTTGGGTTGAGCCTTTCAAATTTTGGAGGCTTTTTATCAAAGGTTGATAATAATCAAACTGAGTTGGGGGGACTGATTTGAGAAGAGTGTCCCCAAGTTTTCAGGGTTGTTGTTGGCAAAGGTTCCCCCCCCCCCTGGGTAAATGTTGTGCCAATGTGATAAAGCATCAGGGACTACCACTTGTTTCCAAGGGCGGTACATTATTGTAAATTTGAACTCAGAGAGGTATTTGGACCATTGTGCATTTCTTCATTTAAGGAATTTTGAGATCATGAAATACTCAAGAGGATTACAATCAGTTAAGACCTCAATGGTTTCCACAAGAATCGGAAGTTATTAACACCATTTCTTCTGTCATTAAACAATTTCAAGAAGTTCCTTGTCATGAATCACATAGTGAACTTCTGCTGCAATACGTTTGCAAGACTCAAATGCTACAGGATGAAAAATATTGGCAGAGGAAGAAACTTGCAAGATAACCACTGCAATTGCATAGTCACTTGCATTGGTTTTAACAATAACCCAAGATAGTTCATTTAAGTGGGAAAGGATTGGAGCAGTGGTAAAAGATTTTTTCAGAGCTTCAAACTTCAAAGCAGCTTTAAATTAAAAATGAGTGTGTGTCTTTCTGAAGTAGATTACTATCAGTTTCAAGAAAACTATCCTGTTTTTTTTTTTCAAAAAAAAATTCTTGTCCAAATTTTCAGAGTTTCTGTCCTATGTTTTATCTTATTTGTCCTATAGTTTCAAGTTATTGTCTTAGATTAAATTTTTTATTTGCTAATTTTTACTGTTCATTTTCTGAAATAAAAAAAAATTTCCTTGCCATAAAAAAAGGTTGTCCAGTCTTGTAATGTTTTTGTCCTGAACTTTCAGGCTTTCTGTCTGCCTGTTAATTTTTGCAGACAAGATTTTTTTCTTGAAAGGATTGAGTAAATTGACAGGCCTTGAGTCTTCCAATGATCTTCATTCTCATCTCTCCTCCTCCTCCTCATCTTCCCTCTGGCTCCCTCATCCCATCCGCTCCTTGGTGACTCAGACCCCTCACCATCATCATTCTCTGCCTCCTCCTCCACTTCCTTCCTTAACATTTCCACTGTGGTTTCATTTTTTAGACAAAGATTGGTAAATGGTTGCGGCCTGAGCCCTCAGCAATGAGCGCGGGCAGGCTCAGCATTTGGGAATTGTGATCACACTCAGCAATAAGCACAAGTTGGCTCAGCATTGGAATTGGCGACCAAGACATGGCTACGGAAGGTGTGTTGGGTGGTCATGGTAAGTGCGGGGGGCTCCAAGTAAGGCATGAAGGGCATCATGAGAAGGAAGAACCACGCAGGTGCAAAGGAGGGCGCACAACAGGATTTGGGAGGCTAAAGGCAAGTGCAGGGGGCTCTGATTAGGGCGCAGAGGGCACCATGAGAAGGACAAACCAGATTGAGGTAGTAGCACAAGGGGTTGGGGAGGAGGATAGGGTTGGTTAGGGTTGGGTTAGGGTTTTTTGTCTCTAAGTGTGATTCTTTTTGTTTCTGGGTTGTAAATTGCTCTTGTGTGGGGAAGTATATAGTACCTTCTACCCCACCTCTGTGCTAGGGGGAGGAGCATGGAAGCATACCACCACCAAAGGAAGGAAGAAAGGAAGGGATGAATCTACATTCTATTACTCTCTCTCTCTCTCTATCTCTCTTAAGGGCGCATCCTGCTCCTTACAAATTCAAGGAAATATCAGCTTCCAAACTTAAGGACAACTTTAGGGGAGTTTCACTCTCTAGTTTCCACATCTAGGGGTCTGGCCAGGAAGTAAATTTCTGTTTCTTGTCTTTTGAAGGTAACCAAATGTGATGTCCTATCAAAACCTCCCAACTATCCCTATTTCTCCTTTTTCTTCTTCCTCCTTGGGGTCCATAAACCCAACCCTATCTTAAACTCCTCTTCCCCCCTCTTCCCAGCCTGTTTGCATTGAGCTGTGGGATTACCCTCACATTTGATTCAACACTGTGGAAGTGGAGCAATTCATCTCACAATATGAAGTGATTGCAGAATCCAAAGGCACATTGGATTTGGAAAACGCACACCTTGTCTTTCTGTTCATCATGGAAAAGGAGAATCTTTGGGATGTGGAAGAGATGGAAGGCTATAGAAGACACAACTGGCCAAAGCTGAAGGGGGAAATATTGGAAAGGTGGGGAAAAGGCAAACCATGGTTCTGGGAGAGCGCCTTTGAGAGGGTGGCTTGGGGGCAAGTGCCCATGGCCAGGTCCATTTGCAAGCGGGATTGATGGATTAGGTGGAGGCGCATGCCCCAGCCTGGCCCCACCACCAGCAGCCAACCCTTGGGCTAGAAAAATTGCCAAGTTGGCAAGAGACCTCAAGATCTGTATAGCCAAATGTTGCAGCACTGGCATGGTTTGCCAACTCATGTGGCAGAGGGTTTTCAGCCACCTAGCGCACCCATGCCCGGGGTATGCACATATGGTGGCAATAATGGCTATTGGTGGTTGGGAAGTTTTGGAAAGAGAGTGTGTTTTTGGTGAAATTCTCTGCAAATATATAAAATTCTCCACAGCAATCTTGCTCCAAGTTCCAGAAAGTCCACTAGCCCTTGAGTCACACTCCTGTACCTCCGCAATTCTTAATCAAACTCCACTTCTGCAACCAAGCTGGAAATCACTAAAGCTAACTTGCAATGAATTAATAGTAAAAAAACAAGATGGACTCCCTGACAAGCTCTGAACTTGAGCTATTTCCCTAAATATGAAATCCATGAACTCTTGCTGGTAATCACACTCCAAAGTAACAGAAGAAAAGAATCTAACTATAATTTGCCATGAAATTTTCTTTTTCTATACTCCAATAATCCAATGTTGTGATAATGTTCTCCCCCGAATGATATATATTCCTCTCCCCATGATCCAATAAAATAAAAGCTCCCTTATATAAAACAAATAAAAAAAGAATGCAAACCACAAAGAAAAGACCCCTATTGTCTCTGTGCATTCCACACTGAACCTCCTTAGCTACTCCAAAAAGGAACTTCAAATTCTAATGAAAGTCTCTGTGCATTACACACTGACCCTCCTTAGCTACTCCAAAAAGGAGAATCAACTGCTAATGAAAGTATCTGTTTCCCACTGCCTCCGTGCATTCCGCACTGATCCTCCTTACTAATAGTCCAACCCTTAATTGATCAAATGATTTGAAGTAGATTCAATGATCCTGTTGCCAATTTGCCTTAACAGTTGAGTTGCGCTAATGTATAACCAACAACAGATCCTCATCAATCTTCCCTAGCAGATCCCTCCCAATCCCGCATTCAGCATAACTCAAAATCCCCAATGACCCGCACGCCACCTCATCAACTTTAGTGTTCATTTCCCCACAGCTCCGCAACCTCAGTGCATATCCCATAATCTGCCTAATCCGTACTACTTAGCTTCAATAACTTGCTTCTGCATTAGTAAACCCACAGCCCCAGAGGGAAACTTATGTTTGACCACACAATGTCCGCAAAAGGCAAAAACTCTGGCCCATTCTTGTCATTTTTCCCACAAAAAGTGCGCACCACACCAATGCTGAGCCCTTAGCTAATGCACTCTGGAATAGACAGTCCGCCAACGCGCTTCTCTGAGCCTATTGTGCTGCGGAATTCCAACCACTGATGAGCCACTCCAAGTTGAATTTCCAGTGCTGAGACTACTTGCCTCTGTGTCTATAAATAACCACCACACCATGGGAACCCAACAAAGGATTCAAAAATGGGATTGGTTTTTCTGGCAGGGAAAGGATATGTGTTGGGAAAGCGGGTTTGGATGGAATTGGGTCAGCCTGCTGCCATGAAGCAAGCACAAACGCAGGGACAGGAAGCAGAAGTAATGGAGCAAACTTCCCTTGACATTTTCATCATGGCTGGGTCATGGCAGCCGCAGGGGGAGGCCAAGGTAAATTTGTTGGCAGCAGAGGAAAGGGGAGGTGCATTGGATAGGATGGAAGTGGATGTGGAAGAGCAACCGCCGCCGGCTGCTCCAAGACCTGTGGCACGGGGTTTGGGAACCAATGGGAAGCAGACAAGTCTTGCAGAGAAGAAGGAAGCAGCGGATATTGCGCCTATTTTGGGAAACAATTGGAAGTGGATGGGTCTTGCAGAGAGGAAGGGAGCAGTGGGTGTTGTGCAGGTGGGGATGGGGGATGGGATTCCAGAGTTGGCGGTGGTGGAAGGGATGGTTCAGGCATCAAAGGATTGCAACCAAGGTTGGACCCCTTCAACGGCAAGGAGAATGAATCTGGTTCAGAAGGGAGAAGAGCGCAGGGAGTGCGGAGAAGATGGGTCAAGGGCAGACGCGTAGCCATTGAAGCTAGCAAGGGATTTGGGATTGGTGCAATGGACACGCAGGACGGGGCTTCAGGTGCAAAACGGGAATGGAATGGGCATCAAAAGTATGGTTGGGAAAAGAGAGGATTGGTTTGCATGGGTTTTGGGGGAAGACACCTGCGGAAGGCGGTTTGAGACAACAATCTCTAAACAGCCCCCGTGTGGGATTGGATGAAGCCATGCAAGTCTTTTCTTCCAATGGAGTGGAAGGTTGCAACCGTTGGGGAAAGCAGCCAAGTTGGGCAGGGGGAGCTAGTGAGGATGGTGGTTTGGTGAGGTGGAACATGGGCGCAGCGCCGGCTGGGTTCATAAACGTGAGGACCAGCCCTGCACATGGAAGGAGGGAAAATGAGCGGTGTGAGAAAAAACTCTCTTTTCTCTTTTTCTGCTCTTTTTCTCTCTTTCAAATGTTTCTTTCTTGATGGAAAGGTGCAATTGGAGCGGGGAATGGGATAAGCTTAACTTGGTAAGGGGGTGTTCTAGCCAGTTCACAGCTGTAATAACTAGACACCCCAGAATGTTTGTTTACTCAACTCTCTTCTCCTCTTTAGGTTTGGCATGCATTGGTGTTTGGTTTTTGTGTTTTCTACAGACTGGGTACGGGGAACTGTGTGGCAGTTTTTCTGGGACAGACCAGGCACCTCTCCAGAAAGATGGGGACTTACAAAGGTTTGGCAGACTTTGGACACTTCACTTGGCACTTATGGCCAGGAAATTGCGTGCAAATTGGGTTGAGACTCAGACTTTCTTTCTCAATCCTCTCATAGCTCATGGTTGCTTCCACTAGGCCACTCACTTAGGGTGCAAGCCTTTTCTCACAGGATAACTCAATTCATGAAGGAACGTGAACGCAAAACATATTTTGCAAAATTCAAGGGTAGGCACAGATAAAAGTGATAAAAGAAGAGAGAAGGGAAAGGGATTCTTTTGGAGTAAGACGCAGTGGTAGTTGTGGTGAGGTGGAAGCCATGGTTATGGTAAAGGTAACAATAGGAAGACCTTTGTAGACAGAACTCAACTTGGGGGGGGGATGTGGTGGCATTTTATAGACATGGATTGGTAACTGGTTGCGGTGTGGTAACCAATCTGGGACACCTCCAGAAAAGCAGAATTTTTTTTAGATTTTTTATATATAATTTTATCTGACTATCATCAAAAAAAAAGAATCTTTTCTGCTATCATTATTTCAACCCTTCTATTTTTCCTTCTCCCAACTTCCTTCTGTACTTATGGTCTAGGAAGGGCTATCCAGGACTTTGAAATACCCAGATCTTCTTTTCAACTCCTCCTCATTGCGCTTGCGGCCCAAATTTTTGGCCAAGGGCGCGCAATCATCATCATCATCATCCTCATCAGCTTTTGGTCTATCAAAATCACGGCAAAATGATGGCAGTGAAGAGTAGAAGGCCATTGGTCATCCATCCCAATCAATCTCTTCAACCCCCCTCCTTCATCCGGCCTGCCAACAGTCAACATTGGCCTTCCCAACCCCATTGCCATCAACCCAGCCTTCCAATGTGGACAGCTGTTGCCGCCAATTCTTTACATCTGTGGTCCTGCAAGCTGTCTCGCACATTTGTTGGTTCTGTTGCTTGCGGCTGAACATTCTCACGCCAATCACCTGCCTCCCTTACAATTCCAATTGGTTCATCCTCCCACTTCCTTCATCCAACTGCCGCAACTCCTCATCCGCTATTGTGCAGATGCTCATCCACTATCCTTGGTCATTTTCCTTGACCCAGGCTGGTTTCATTCTTTTTCATCTTTTTTTTCTCACATGTCCTGATCATCCTGTTGCTTCCATTTGTTGTTTTCATTAATTTTTTTTTAATAATCCACTTTCATTTGTAGTTATCTCTTGTAAATAGTCTACAGGGTCTTTTGACCATAAAAGGAGGGGCTCTCCCCTGCCTTTTTGCAGAGAATCATCTATCTATCCATGATCAATCATTCATCATGTAAATAAATATATCCGTGGGGCCCTTCCACTTTATCCAAGAAATTTATCATCTTTATCTGGGTATAACTCTGATTTCCCCTTGATCCTTGAGCCTCCATACTCAATTATTTTATCTGTCCATCTGTGACTGTATCCATTATCAGAAACCAGTAGCCTTGCTGGTTGAAGAAGAATTTGTTAGATAGAAACCTGGGGTGTGTTAAACCACTCTTTGATCCCCTTTTTGACCATACTGGTCTTGATAATTCTTTGATTGCCCTTCAGGAACCCATCACGTTTGACCAAGAGGTTTCTTTAAGCTTGAAACCTGGAGTGTTAAACCTCCATTTATTTCTTTGAAGTTGAATCCAGCCATTCTATTCTTGAGTCCCTTGAGAAGGGTTGGTTTATTCCTTTTCAAATCTGTCATTGCATTGCTTCCAAAGCTTCATAAGACAAATTTCTTTGTTATGCACAGCCACCCACAGTTATCTGGTACCCTTCAAGCGCTTGATTGCGGAGAGTTGGGCAGGTTCATTGAGAACCTGGAGGTTGGTTAGGATTGAGTTGATCTTTCCTAATTGTCTGCTGAAGACCAGAGCTATTAGCTTGTGGGAGTTGTAATTTACCACTGTCTTGTTCTATTGAAATCTGAACAAAATTTAACTTATTTTGTTCAAGTATTTTACCCCACCATCTTTCCTCAGATAGTGTTTTTCCATTGCTACCAATTCTTATCAAACTCATCCCTTCCAATTGATTCCATATTCACAAGGTTTGGGATCTTGATTTTGGTTACATTTAAATATTTTTGTAACACTCAGGAGGGCAGCCTAAAAAGCACCTTTTCCCTCTGTAGAACTGCCTGTGGCTCAGAACCATTTGTAATCTTACAGTGGCCTGTGCATGGGCAGGCTCAGCATTTGGGCATTGGGATCACTCTCAGAAATAAGCATGAGTTGGCTCAGCATTGGGATTGGGTACCAAGACATGGCTACAGAAGGCGCGTTGGGTGGTCACATTAAGCGCAGGGGTCTCTGAGTAGGGCGCAGAGGGCATCATGAGAAGGAAGAACCACACAGACACAAAGGCGGGGGCATGATAGTATTTGGGCGGCTACAGGCAAGTGCAGAGGGCTCTGAGTAGGGTGCAGAGGGCGCCATGAAAAGGAAAAACCGGATGGATGTAGCAGCACAAGGGGTTGGGAAGAAGGATATGGTTGGTTAGGGTTTGGTTAGGGTTTTTTTATCTCAGTGTGATTCTCCTTGTTTCTGGGGTGTAAATTGCGCTTCTACTTAGTTTAGGGTGTGGGGGAAGGATATAATACCTTCCCCCCATTGCTGTTCTAGGCGGAGGAGCATGGAAGAATACCACCACCAAAGGAAGGGATAAATCTAATTTTTATTACTCTCTCTCTCTCTCTCTCTCTTAAGGGTGCATCTTACTCCTTACAAATGCAAGGAACCATTGAATTCCAAACTTAAGGACAACTTTAGGGGAGTTCCACTCTCTAGTTTCCACACCCTTCATCCCAAGTACTTGAAGATTAAGACCATCAATAAAATTCTTCAAAGATGTTTCAGAAAGCCAGAGGTGGAGGTGAGAAACTCAGAGGTCAATGTTGGAGGTGGATGTCAAAGGTGAGGGGTGTGGTGTGAAGGCCTGTGCAGTCTCCTGTCCAGTTTGGGAAAAACCCAGAAAGGAAACCCAATACAGGTGACCTATCACTTGAAAAACCAATCAAACAATTTTTACTGCACGCTTCCAGGTTTTTCCCCAGGCTGTGCGGCCATTTCAATATTTTGGCCAGCCAGAAATGCACAACAAAAAATACAGACAGTTTTCTCAAAACTGATAGTAGTAAGATTAATGGTCTTCTTGGAATAATGCCCAATGAATCTTCTAGGAAAGTTACTAAATACAAGGAAAACTTGTAAGAGTTTGACTGAAGTGGGTGCAGGCCATTCCAATATGCATTGACTATTGGCTGGGGTTATAGATAGTCCCTTTTGCAAGACTACTATAACTAGGAATTGAAGCAAATGAGTGTGGAATTTGCACTTGGAGAGTTTTGAAAACAGTTTATTCTTTTGAAGTTGCTCTAGCACCTCTTGCACCTGTGAAATGTGATCCTTGAGATTCCTCAAGTAGAAAAGTATATCATCTAGATACATCAAGAGTTATTTATCTACAATATCAGAAAAAATGTCATTAGAAAATTGTTGAAAAGTAGAAGGAGCATTGAGGAGGCCAAAGGGCATAACACTGTACTCATAACTGCCAAACAGGGTTCTCATTGTGGTCAAATACTCATTTCCTTCCACAATGCAAATCAGGTTATTGGAACCTCAAAATTCTAAATTTGAGAAATAATTAGCTCCATGGAAGAGATTAAGGAGGTGCAACATAAGCAACACTGCATAGGCATTCTTCTGGGTTACCTGATTCCATTTCCTATATTCAAAAGAAAGGCAAAGGCCAACATTTTTTTCAGGAACAAATAGTACTGGAAGTCCTGTTTTTGACTTCCTTGGTCAAATGAATCCTGTTAATACATTTTCTGCAATATATTACTGAAGCGCATTTGATTCTGGATTTGAGAGAGAATGGAATTGTCTGGGTGCTGGATGTGGGCCAGTAAGTTCAATATCATGATCATATGAATGGGATGGAGGTAGCTTATTGTCTTCTAAAGCTGAAATGACTTCAGAAAATTCACAATAAACTGAAGGTAAAGACTCTTGAATGATTTCCAAATCTTCAATCTTTTCATCATCTTCAAGCACATAGCTCAAAGTATCATCATTGTGAAAGAGGATTAGGGGGCTCAAAATACACCTTTTAGTAGGCGCCTGATTCTCTCCAAAGAAGCAAGGAAGAGGTAAGTTGGATAAATAAGCAACAAATTCTAAATCTGAAGAGGGAACTTGGGAATGGAAGTCAGGATATTACAAATCTCCTGGAAGAAAAGTGTCATCAAACTCAATGAAAGTGTCAGGTAGGCTGTTTAATTTCTGGTTGATAGACTAGATGGTTTGTTTGGGTTTCAAGGCTTGTAGGTTAATTAATACTTCTTTCCAATTAAAATCTGGATTCCAATAAACTAGAAAGTCAGGGACTAGAATGGTGTTTTCCATTCTGGGGATATCCAAGACAAATATATCCCATTCAAAGCTGGGGAAACTGGAAAATGAAAAATTTAATTTTGTCTTATGGGTAAACCAACAAGATGGCTCAGAAACACTACTTGAGTAGACAGGAAATTTGTCTATCATGGAACACCTAAGGTTTTTTGAAGTGGAAAAAGCTAAATTTATAGAAGGAAAATTAGCGCCAGAGTCAAGGAGTACACCATAAGGCATATCTTTGGAATGGAAAAGGATAAGAAGTGAGCTTGGGGTATTAGCAGTCTCACAAGTGCAAAGATTAACTTGAAAATATTTAGATAATGTGTAGTTTTCCTTGCAAGTATCAGAAAGTCTAAAAGCTATTTTTTGGAAACTGAGCCCCTTCATGCGCTATTTGCTTTGCAAAACTATTCAAATAATGCTTTTCTCCACAATAACTACACAAACCTTCCTCCTTCCTCCTTTGTTGTTCTTTTTTATGGAGAAAACCAGTATCCTTGTCCAGGAAGGTTTGAGTTTTTGAAAAAGCTTTTCCTTTATGCTTGGATTTTTGGTTGGGATTCAATCTGGATTGCTTTGAATGCCTTGAGTTTTGCTTTGAAGATTTTTCTGCCTTGGGGGCCAAGGTTGACAGTTCATGATTTTTTTTTGAGAACAGTTATTATTGTGATAGCCATTATCAAGCTTTATAACCCAATCTATCAACTGCTGAATGGTGATTGTCTTATGCACCCCCAACAGCAAACCTTTTGATTAGGTGTTCCAGTAAACCCTTTTAAAAATGGAATAAAAGTGCAACCTTGTTCCATTGGATGTGAGACTGCAAGTTTTGAAATTGAGAAATTTAAATAGAAGCCCTACTATTCTCCTTCATTAATAGGCCTTTGTGTTTTTACTTGTGTTTTTTAATTTGTTGGGGTTGCCAAACAGGGTGAAGAGTCGTTGCTCAAAGTTTTTGCAATTTTTTAGAATACAAGTGGGAATTTCTTTGGGTAACAGTTGAAGATATGGTTTGAAACACTGTGAGTCTCTACCCCTTAAGAAGGAAGATGCATACATGGTTGATATATAAGGCTCCTGATCCTCAAATTTTGCTTTTTATTTCTTTTTTTCCAAAAAAAAAGCAAATGAATAAACAGGGTTTTAAAAATACAAAATAATGTGACCAAGGATCAGGTTAAGGTGTGACCAGTGACAAGGATCTGTATCTCCAGGTTAGAATAAAAACTTAAGTAAACAAAAATTCATTCTGACAGGAAGCAGAAGGGGTCTTGGGAAGCAGTATGAGTCTGATTGCAGATTGCTCTGTGGCCTAGGTGGTAGCCAATGGCTTCTGTTATATCATGATCTACCCTTTTGAGTGTTCAAATCCTGGTATTGAGATGTGTTTGTTGTTCTATGTTCCATTTTTGAAGGTTTCCTGACCCTGTGACAGAGATAAATTTGTTCAATTGGTCAAAATTGGTCCCTTTTTTGTTTTTTGGAGGGCTTAATTCTTGGTTTGTTTGATTGGAGATTTGTGATTTTTTATCTTTTGCTCAGACTATGGCTGAATCCAAGAAGGATTTCTAATTTTTCTTTGAGGGTCTTGTGTCTAGTTTTATTGGTTGGTGTCTTTAGGGGGATTGCAACTTGGTCTGGGATGGTTGGAAGAGGATGTGATTTAGGGAGGAGCAAAGCTGAGGTTGAGATTGAATCCAGAGTTGGCAGTCATTAGTTGTGCAACTACAGAGATTTTTCCCAATTGGGATAACTCACCATGGTTGCAGTCCAGTTTCTTGAAAGAAACTACAGAAAATTGACTACATTTATATATATATATATATATATATATCAGCAACCATGTCTTTGGAGGGAAACAGTTGGACTTCTAATTTATTGTTTTCATATAGATCTCTGAGATACTTGATTTTGATGTATAATTGTTTGTTCTTGGAGTTTGAGCCAAAGTGTTTGATTTTATCAGTGATTCATTTATTTTCAAAATTGAAAATGGGAGTGAGTGAATAGGTGGGCCACAGGTTGTGTATCAGCTCTGAAATCCATAGGCTTTCTTGGCAGCAGTCAGCAAGGGAACTGAATTTGGCTTTAGTGGATGACATTGTGATAATTCTCTGTTTTCAGCTATTCCAGGAAATGGGGAAGTTGAGCCAAAAGCAGATGTATGAAATTCTTGATTTCCTTGAATTGAGATTGTTGGCCCAAGTAGTGTCACTGAAGTATTCAAGTCTGGAGGAGGAACAGAAGGATGAAGTAGAAAGAGAGAGAGAATTTGAAGTGTTTCTGGACAGGTATTTTCAGCAGTGAAGAAATTATTTCCAGTGTTTTATTCCTGGATTGTTGTTGAACTGAGAAAGTAAGGACACTTCTGGGGCTACATATGGTAAATTTCTGCAGGAGAGGTAGTTTAGAATTACAGTATAGTTTCTGTAGTTTATCTTAATGTTCTATTTCTTCCTTGGTTGCCTTCAGAATTCGGATGCTTGGGGCAAGAGGAGTGAGGATGGTTTTGCAGTCTGAGAGCCCAGGAAGTTCCAGTCCTTTTTGATAAGTTTGTTTTGGGAGAGAGATATATTAGATTCTGATATAGTCAAGTCCATCCCTAGGAGAGTGTCTGAAATATAAGCTGAGGAATTGGGAAAAGTTTTGAGGAAGATGGCTTTGAATTCTTTGGTTCTTCCAGCCACAATAAGCTTGTCTATGTGAAAGAAAATAATTGAGTGGGATTCTGGATGAATGTAGAGGAATTTATTGGATTTGGATGGAGCATATCTGATTTCTTTGAGCCAGTTGGTGAGAGTAATATACCAATTAGCTGGAGCTTTTTTCAGACTGTAGAGAGATTTTTTAAGTTTGAGGAAAGGGGAAGTTCTTTGGCAGCCTGGGGGAGTTTTGATGTAGATGTTTCCTTTCAGTGGTGCATACAGGGGTTCCACCTTCACATCAAATTTTCTGATGGAGGGTTTCTTGGAGATGGATAAGACAAGAAGTATTGCAAGTATGGTGAATTTTCCATTTGGAGAGAAGGTGTTTTCATATTGAATTCCTGGAACTTGTTTGAACCCCTGGATGCTGATTCTGCCCTTTTTCTTTTCTGGGGAAGAGGCTGCAGCCGCCTTGGTTTTGAGAACCATGATGGTCTTCAGATAGGAGTCTGGGAGTATGGTTGCATCTTCCCATAATTCTATTTTATTGATGGAATTAAATTTGGTTTTGGGGGCTTCAGAAAATTTTTCATGCATGCTGAGGTATGTGTACTTGATTGGTCAAAATATTGAGGATCTTTACCTGAGATTGTATCTTGAAGGATTGGGCTGTCTTTCTGGAGTTGGAGAGTTCTTGGAACTATTGTGTTATGACTTGTGACTTGATTATGAGCTATCACCATTTTCTGCAACTGATCCTTCCATAAGTCTGTCTTTGATTTGGTCCAAAAATCTTTTGCTTTTGCTGTCTCAGTCTGGGGAGTTTTTGGTATCTCTGGATTGTCTGGTGGGGTTGAGCTGGTGTGTGTCTTTGATTTCAAGATCTAGGGATGGATGATTTTTGTTTTTTAGGAATGAAAGTGAGTAAATTAAGATTTTTGGTTTCAACAATTTTTCCAGAGTCAGATAAGATGTGGTAGGATTTGCAATTGTTGTTGAATCCAATCAGGTTGCCGGTTTTTCCTTTAGGTTTGAGCTTATAGAAGGATTTATTTGGTAGCATTAGAAAGGATACAGGATTCCCAATGGGATGAAATTAATCCAAAGGGAGAGCTTTTTTTTGAAAAGATAAAATGGAGATTGGTTGAACTTGTGACTGGTTATCTGATTCAGTGTGAGGGCACTGGCCTTGATACCAAAGTTCCATAAGTTCTTATTCATAAATGAGTTATGAAAGATGGTTCTGAGTGACTTGAGTATAGTTCTGTTGTGTCTTTCAGCCATAAAGATTTCTTAGGAGTGTAAGGATTGGAGTATACATTCTTGATAAAGTTCTTTTTGCAGTATTCCCTGAAGTTATGAGTTTTGAATTCTCCACCACTATCAGAGTGTAAAATTCTGGAGTAGTATCCAAATATTTTGACTCCCAGGTCTGGGAAATGAGAAAGTGCTTCAAAATGTTTTTCTTTAGATTTGAGAGGTATACCTGAGCAGTACCTGGAGTGGCTTTCAACCAAAGTGAGAATGTATCTGTGATTTTTGATTTATGCTGGTGTGATGGGCCCCATGATTTCCAGATAGAGTTCTTCAAAGGGTCTGGATGCTGAGTTTTTCTTGCTTTTGAAGAATTCCTTGGTTATCTTTCAAATGGCACAGGACTCACATATGATATTTTGTTTGACTTGTATGTTTAAATTTTTCCTGATCCTGTGATAGATTGAATGTCCTAAAGACTTGTGCAAGAGTTCTGCACTGGAGAGGAAAGATTTTTTTTGGGTTTTCTTAGAGGTATAACAGGAAAGTTGTTCTGATAATGAAGTATGAGGACCACTCTTCATTCTTTGGACAAATAAAATCTATTTATTTCAAATATAAATTCATATTGATCTAAAATTATACAACAGATGGATAGGAGATTAGCCAAAAAATCAGGGACATATAGAAAATTCTTCAACCAAAGGTCAGAACCATCTTTTTTCTTCAAGAACACAGTTAAAGATCCTTTAATATCCAGAAGGTTGGTTCTAGATCTTGTTTTCAAAAATAATTGTTCTTCTGTTGAAATTTGTTTGAAGAGACTGGAGTCTGAGATCATGTGAGAGGTAGAACCAGATTCAAGGATTTGGAAGTTGTATAGACTTGAATGATAGTGATAAAGACAGCTGAAGGTGATGTGAATCTATCCAGTTTTTGTAATTTTTGGTCTAAGCTCAGGATGCAGGGTCCAGCATTCAGAAACATTGTGTTGGGCTAAGGAATTGTGTTTCCCTTTTTTGCATCTGATTGCACTTGAGCTAGTGGAGTGAAGAAAGTTTGTTTTTGTCTTGACTGAACTCATTGTTTTCATATTGTTTAGGAATTTTCTGAGGTGATTGGGAAATAACTATGGGTTGATAAGTCTTTTGGAGTGGGTGAGTTGTTTTTTTGATTTATTTTTTCTAGGCTTGTTGGCAATTTGTCAAGGATGGTGTATCCTCAGATGTCTTCAGGAATAGAGATCCCCCCTTGTGAAGTTGATTAATAGATTCCTTGATCTGGGTAATGAAATTATTGATGTTTTTCTGATTAAAGATGATTGTGAGAAATTTCTTGTATACCCTGGCTCTGTTGGATGCTTCAGAGGAGGAAAAAAATTAAGAATTCATCTCCACAGGGCTTTTGAGTCCTCCTTATTCTTTAAATTAATGATGTTTATGTGGATAGAGGGGTCTAACTTGGAGATGAGGATAATTCTAATTCTGAGATTGTTGACAAAATTTAGATTCTGGCCTGGTGAACTGATTGTTTCTCTGATTCCTTGTAGTTCTAGGAACTTTTCCATCCTTTCTTTCAAAAGCAAGAAGTTTTAAATGTTCCTGCAATTAATACTATCAATGGAGGTTTTGAGGATGGCCTGGGTTAGTGCTTTGTACATGATTATTGCTGGTTTTTTTGATAGTGAGCCTTTTTTTTTGATTTATTAGGGCGTATCAGAGTTAAGCAAACCCTCCATTTTTTAATGGCGGGTTTAAAACCAAATCCGCCATTAAAAATAAAAAAACCCACTTATTTCACATCAGATGTGTCAGAGTTACCCAGAAAGAAGTGGGGTTTTTCAAATAAGGTATTTGAAGGCTTCCACCACCTGTCCACATCATCCACCCCTGGCTTCCCACCTCCTTCTAACTCCGACCTCATCGGAAAAAAATTTGATTCATTTCTCTTCATCTCTTCATCACTATCCTCATCACTTCATCACTCTCATCACTTTATTGCTTTCATCACATCCAGCTAACTCTCATTGGATCACTTTCCTCATCACTTCATCACTCTCATCACATCCTAAATCTCATTGATTTATCCCTCTTGTCACTTCATCAATCTCATCTCTTCCTATTCTCTTTTGTTCATCACTCTCATCCTCTCATCACATCATCACTCTCACCACTTAAACACTCTCATAGCCCTTCATCCCTTCATCCCTCTTACTATTTTTAACTAGCCCCTCAGCAATACTCCACCCGCAAGTCCACTAAACAATCCAATGGACCAGAGCAAAAATACCCCAGGAACTCAACATCCAACAATCCCCCCCATCAGCTTCCAAAGGCTTAATTCAGCTCAAGAGAGCTGATCACATCATCCTGGTAAACTGGCTCAAAATTCCATCCAACTAAAATGCTTGCTTTGGATTGGACAATGAAACATGTGTTGGCCAACCTCCATCCTCTAAGGTCAATGGTTATCTCCTGATGCCCAATGAACTCAAGAACAAAACAAAAGTTAGGCTGGATCTTTAATCCAAAAAGATGAGGGAGCAATTCAAGAATTATTTAGCCAAGTACAAAAAGGCCCACTCCATGTCAATCTCCACTGGCTTTGGTATCACCAACTCTGACAAAGCCAAGGGAATCAACTTGTTGGTTGATAAGCTGGACTCCATTTGTCATTTTTATATTCAGATGGATGAAATTTTTGGAAAGAAGGCCAAAATCATCCCTTTAGCCACTTTTGATGCCCAAAAATCCAAGTCAGTCCACGCTGAGGACTTGGCTGGGGATGCTCAGCCTAGTAATGGTGATCCTGAAAAAAACTTTTCCTTGGAGTGGCCCCCATCAGATGCCAAGGAGGATATTCAAACACAATCAGCTGCAATCACGTCTAATTCTATGTTGATTGGGGAGTCAAACCAAACCTTTGACCCCTCCCCTCCTTCTTTCAATTGCTCTCTTCCTGGGGTGGAAGAACTGGAGAGCTTGGCCAATGAGGAGGATGTCATTCATTTATCACCATTGCCATCAAAATCTTCTCAAGTGAGGAACCAAGTTCTTTTCTCTTCTGTCCAGTTAATCATGACTGATTTAGATTCAAAAGAAACTGGCTCATCCATTCCTGAATGACCAAAAAATCAAGCCAATGGGGCCTCTGACATCCCCTTCAAATGAGAGCAATGATTTTCCAACACAAATCCCGTTTGCAAAGGAAAAGAAAAAGGCCTCCAATTCAATCAACATCAACCCCAATAGCATTCAAAAGAGGAGAAACACTTCAAGGCTTTGAGGAGATAATGGAGAAGCAGGATTCAAGTAAGCCCATTGGATTCTCCTTGCTGTCAAAATCTAGCTCATTTCTATTCCCCTCTGAAAAACAGTGAAATCACAAATTGAATCTGAAAAACTTGAGTTTGAAAAGGAGAAGTGGGATTGTCAACTGGCTATTGATTTTCAAAAGCAGAAAGCCAAGAGTTTGGCTCATCAGAAAAAATGGGATGCTGAGTGGAAGTTGAAAAAGGCTGAGCTAGAATTTCAAAAAGAGGAAAAGGAGAAGGATTGACAGCCAGAGCAACTGCAAATGGAGAGGAAAAAACTGGAAACATAAAAAAAATGTAAGTGGTCAATTGCTGCAGCATACATTGGTAGCAGCAGAACAGTATAGGAATTCAAGCAGATTACTAAAATGCTGGGCTTGTAAATATATTTGATTTTATGAAAAACTTAAAAAGAAAGAAAAAATCATTTTTGATTACAACAATGCTTAAGACTATTTTTAACCCCACCAATAAAGAAACATTTTTTCTTTTTATTTATATTTTTTTTCCTGGAGTATATTTTCCCACTTCCCAAGTCCCTGCAAATGTTTATAGTTGTTTTTTTGATTTGCATTGACATTGCCATTCTTGTATGAGTGGCAGTCTCCACAGCAGTAAAAGTACAGTGCTTGTACTTATTTGCTGCCCAAACCATTTTCACTACACCTTTTTGCTTGAAATCAATTCCAAACCCCAGGTCAGGAAAAAAAAAATGGCTGTCTAATACTCCATATTTTTCTGTAGTTTCAATAAGTCATCCATTAGATTTCTTGGTTGGAGCTGCAAGTAAAAAGGAATACTCAGAGATGTCATCTTTGTCAATGTGAGGTGAGTTGTAAAAAGAGTTGGATGTGAAGGTGACATGTGGAGAGCAGTCAAAGGGAGCAGGCCAAGAACCAAATTCAAGTAATGAGAAGGAGGGGATGCAATTGTCCTTCATTTTAAAAGTTTGATTCAAAGGGAAGTCTGGCCAAATTGCAAAATGTTTTCCCTAAAATTTGAGAGACTTTTTCTGCCTTAAGATTGAGAAAAGCATACACTTGAGGGGAAGATTGAATAGATGATTTCTTCACATAGCATCCAAATAACTCAAAGGTGCCCATCAATTTTTGCCATCCAATTGCCCACATTTTTCCACCCCAAGATCTTGAGGGACCAACAGTGTTGACAAATCTTTTTGAATGGTGAAGGAAAGTTGTAAAAAGTTGATGTCCTTCTTGTATTGATCAGAAAGTTTATCCAATGGGAAAAATTCAATTATTTCCACAAGACTGTTTTGATCAGACTTATTGAGAAAAATTACTTTTCCACAGTAGATGAAATGGAATGGCTTGATTGTCTGCTTGGGAAGTTCAAAATCAGCTGGTGAGGGTTTTCCATTGTTCTTTTTTTTTTCAGTGGTAATTGCAGGATACATATCCAAAGGCCGTAGCTTCCGTTCACACCATACAACCTTTTCATTGATGCCTTCCTCTGCAAGTTCCAAAGAGATTTTGGAGGCCCTCATTTGATCCCTCTTTTGCTTCAAAGCCCTCTGCTTGCCACCTCTCTTTATGTTTGTCACCTCATCTCCTTCCATCTTGTTCCCTCCCAGGAAAATGCTCCGCTTGGGGTGAGGATCAAAAAGGGATTCAATTTGGAGTATAAAATTGTGAGTGCGGTGGGAGAAGGGATGGCATTGAAGGAAAAGGGGTCAAAGAAGGGTTACAAAAAAAAATGTCAGTCACATGATCACCAAAAAACAACCAAAAACCAATAAAAAAATATTGCTGGGCGTGGGTGTGGACTAATTGGGCGGGGCTTATAAAAAAAAACTAAGTTACATCATCAAAAACAAAAAAAAAAGAAAAAAAATTGGGGGAAAACCAATTGAGTTGGGCCTTGGGTCTGCCCAAGTAAGCAATGGGTGGCAGGTGCCCAGTGACAGAGGGGGGGGGCGCTGGGTGTTGGTTGGCGGCCAAACAAGGGAGGGAGGGGGGGCAGGGTGTTGGTTGGCGGCCGCACAAGGGAGGGGGGGGCTGGCGGCCAAAAAAGGGAGGGAGGGGGGCCAGGTGTTGGTTGGTGGCCAAACAAGGGAGGGAGGGGGGGCGGGGGCAGCTGTTGGTTGGCGGCCAAACAATGGAGGTAGGGGGGGGCGCAGCATGAGGGAGGGAGGGGGGGCAGGGTGTTGGTTGGCAGCCAAACAAGGGAGGGGGGGCCGGCGGCTGCTGGGTGTTGGTTGGTGGAGGAACAAGTGAGGGAGGAGGGGCGGCAGCCACTGGGTGTTGGTTGGTGGCCAAAACAAGGGTGGGGGGGGCCGGCGGCTGAACAAGTAAGGGAGGGTGGGGGCTGGCGGCCAAAACAAGGGTGGGGGGGGGCCAGCGGCCAAAACAGAGGTTGGGTGGGGCCGGCAGCTGCTGGGTGTTGGTCGGTGGCCAAACAAGGGAAGGTGGGGGCCAGCCGCCAAACAAGGGATGGGGGGGGGGGCCGGCGGCCAAACAAAGGAGGGGGGGCCAGCGGCCGCTGGGTGTTGGTTGGTGGACAAGCAAGGGAGGGGGGGGGGGCTGGCGGCCAAGCAAGCAAGATGGGGGTGGGGCCGGCGTGCCGAGTGAGATGGGAGGGGGGAGAGGGGGGGGTGTTGGTGAGTGAGTGGGAAGAAGTGAGAGGGGGTGAGAGGGAGGGGAAAGCAGAATGAGGAGGAGGGAGGGGGGAGCTTACCTGGGGGGTGGGGGGGGACTGAAAGGGGATGGAGGTGGATGAATCAACCTATGAGCATTGGATGATGGGGAGGATGAGGAGGAGGGAGGGGGAAGCTTACCAGGGGAGAAAACCAAATGAGGAGGGGAGGTGGAGGGTGAGGTGGAGGTGATTGGTGAGGTGGAGGTGGTTAGTGAGGATGAGGAAGGAGTGGACTGACCCTGACCGGTGGTTTGGTGGGGTGAGGTGGGTGGTTTGTCCGGTGGTTTGGTGGGGTGAGCTGGGTGGTTTGTCCAGTGGTTTGGTGTGGTGAGGTGAGGGGTTTGGAAGTTTTGAGTCTGTTTTTTCTAAGACCACCCCACCAAATGAGAAAAAAAAATACCAACTCAGCCTAGGAATCTTGGGTGAACAACCAAAACCATTTCTCTAAGTCCACCCCACCAAATGAGAAAAAAAAACAAGTGAGTTAGCCAATGAATCTTGGGTGAACAACCAAAACCAAAAAAATTTGGTGAAGGGATTTTTTAACTAATTCATAATCAAACATTACTCATCAAAGCAAGCAAGGGTAAGAGGGAGAATACGTTCTCTCATAGAAGAAGATGAGGGACAAGATGAGACAGGGATGACTTGGGGCGGATCTGGAATATCATCTTCAAATATTTTGTCCCATTCATCTTTGATGTTGGCCAAAAGATTTTGAAGGATTACACAAGTGATGATCCAGTTGATGAGGAACTTCATTTATTTGGGATTTTGAAGCTGGTTTTTCATTTCCCTTAAGCTGGCCCATCTTCCTTTCAGGACTCCTATGGCATGCTCAATCCAAACTTGTGATTGGGCAAGATGATAGTTGAAATTGGTTTTTACTTGATTGTCCAACAAAACATTCTGGTATTCTGGAACCACGTATTTCCCACTAGCATAAGCTGAATTGGCCAGAAGGTATTCATTGTGGTCAAAGTAGTTCTCTGGTTGTTGGGCAATCCGCATCCAATTGAACATGTATGAATCATGACAAGAACCTGGAAGGCCAGCTTGGAGGGATATGAACTTCTTGTTGTCATTGCAAACAAGTTGTAGTGCAAAAGAGTATCTAAACAAAAATACAAAACATATTTGGTCATTGTGTGATCAAAGGTGTTCTCAAAGCCATTGGAAAAGATATGAATCAATTGCCTTTTTTCCAATAAAAAAAGTGGTTGCCATCTAGCTTGGTTTTTTGACTCAAGGGGATGGTGGTTCCATCAACAAAACCAATTCAACCAGGAAATCATTTGGTTTCCATTGCTTGAGATATCTCCTTGCATTCTTGTTTTGGCCAAGAAAGGACTGAGCAAACAAAAGATAGGATAGCAACCATGACTCTTTTGGTGTATGAGTCAATGGTTCCATATTGGACTGAGAATAGATTTTCTAATCAATGAATTGCTGCTCCATTTCCATTTGATCCCAATCTAAAAATAGAAACAGCCAGTTGGATAGCTGGATTGTGTTGAAGATTGCAAGAATTGTTCTGGAAGATGTGGTGGTATTCAATCATCTCCAAAAGTTTTATGAATGAACGCAAT